>OZ023273.1:100491641-100628688 GCA_964007475.1 Hybos culiciformis
GCAATTGTGTTGTTTTTTTTTTCAATTTCAACTCCAATACAAAGTTTGGGCTCACCTAAATCCCGCATTTTAAATTTTTTCAGAAAATCAAACCAATAAGAAAATTAAGTCCATTCGAAGTGATAATGGTACTGAAATGTGCAATGAAATCATGTATCAAATATGCGAAAAATCTGTTATTCAACATCAATTGACTACACCACATACGCCGTAGCAAAATGGCGTTGCAGAAAGATCAAATCGTACTCTTTGCGAAATGGCCAGGTGTTTAATGTTTGATGCGAATATTTCCGAATTTTTGTGGGCTGAATTAATTAACACTGCTGCGTATATTAGAAATAAATGTCCTACAGTACTTAATAATGATAAAACAGCTGACGAAATCTGAGATTATGGAAAAAAGGTACTAGGACTATTATCAAAAGCCGAGATGTAAATTTTATTGAAGATGTCAATAACCCTGAAACAAAGATTAAAAAAGTTAATAATTCTGAAGGTATTTTTTTTAATAAAAATTGTTTTAGCTCAGTTCACGAAGAAACCAGTAATGAAAGAATTGAAGTTGTAACAAAAGGAACCGAAGAAGGAAATAATGAAAATAATAATGAAGATGATGAAAACAATGGAGATGATGAAAATGATGGTAATAATGAAAGTAATGAAGCAGGAAACATTTATGATGATGAAGTAAGACAAGAGTCTGTTGTAACCAGGAGAAATAACGAAAGCAATGAAGCGGGAAACAGTTATGATGATAAATTAAGAAAAGAGCCTGTTATAACCAGGAGCAGACTTAAAATGCAATTATCTGAGCAAGCCAATATTGCAATCAAAAAAAGATCTGAGCACGCAGGAAAATGGAAAATTGCAATGCAAGAAGAATACAATTCTCTGATCGAAAATTAAACATGGGAACTTTGTTGCTTGCCATCTGATCGAAAAACAATTGGATGTAAATGGGTATTTAAAACTAAATATAATTCTCATGGTACCGTAGAACGATTTAAAACAAGGTTAGTTACAAAAGGATATGCGCAACAATTTGGAATTGATTATTTTGAAACTTATGCACCAGTGGTAAATCAAAGCAGCATTAGAATTTTGTATGCAATAGCTGTCGAAAATGATTTGATTTTGTATCAAATAGATGTATCTACAGCATTTTTACATGGCGAATTAGATGAAATCATATATATGGACCAGCCAGAAGGATTTATTGACATAAACAGGAAAGATTTGGTTTGCAAATTAAAACGAGCGCTTTATGGCTTGAAACAGGCAGGTCGACAGTGGAATAAAAAGTTATGCCTTGTTCACACTTCGCTAATTTAACATGTTCCAAAGGAGTTACACATCTTTTGAAAATCGACCGTTCAAACGATGTTTTTCATATGTTAACATGTTTAGCGCTGTCAGATAAAGAATTTTAAATAATACCGGAGATAAGCTCAAAGGAACTGACGCGCCCAAAAAAGTTAAAATATATGAAGTTGTGTCAAGTTAAGAACTCGCGCGTCATTTATCTTGAGTATCTCCACCTTTATAAAATTTCAAAGTCAAAAATGACACCAAGTAAAAATTAATGCATACTGAATATTGCCTAACAAAATATTATTCAAAAATTACTCATTCATCCCTGAAAATTAACATGTTTTTGTAGAATCATGTTGAAGAACGTGTTTCTGTTTTAATTTTTTTACTATGAAAAAACAACTTAAAAAACACCAAAGGAACATGTTTGTTGTCCGAACATGTTAAATTAGCTAAGTGTAAACAAGCTATTAGACAGTACGTTTATAGAATTGGGTTTTTTACGTTCAAACTATGACGAATGTGTATACTACAAAAAGACTCATGAGGAATTCACTATAATCACGGTATTTGTTGACGATATTTTAACAGCAACAAATGATGAAATTTATATAAATGAACTAAAAACACAATTAAAACAAAAATTTAAAATGCGGGATTTAGGTGAGCCCAAACTTTGTATTGGAGTTGAAATTGAAAGAAAAAACAACACAATTGCTATAAAACAACATGTTTATATTGAAAGTTTACTAAGTAAATATGGATTAAAAAATTTTTATGGTGCAAAATTACCTATGCAAGTAAAATTAAAATTAGAAAAAGAGCCAGCTATTTTAGTTGAAAGAGAAAAAGTCGACATGACTGCTTATCAAGAATTAATTGTTATATTTATCTCTTTGTACACGTCCTGATATTTCCTGTTCGGTTAACATACGGGAAAATATAGTCAAGATCCCAGAAACAACACTATAATGCGGCTTTAAATATACTTAAATATTTAAAAGAAACTAAGTATGCAAAAATTGTTTTTAAAAAAACTGGTAAATGTTTATTTGGTTTTTTTGATGCAAATTGGGCTGAAGACGTAAACGATCGAAAATCACAATCTGGTTATGCATTCGTCCTTGCTGGAGCCAGGGGTGTCATACCTCCCGCTCGGACTACATTATTCCCGCTTCCCGCTTACGCTTCTAAATTCCCGCCAGCACTTAATTCGTTAATTTTTATTTTATAGCTTGTTAACACGTAGCTAATTTAACATGTTCGGACGACGAACATGTTCTTTTGGTGTTTTTGATGTTTTTTTTTCATAGTAAAAAAATGAAAATAGAAACACATTCTTTAACATGTTTCTACAAAAACATGTTAATTTTCAGGGATGAATGAGTAATTTTTGAATAATATTTTGTTAGGCAATATTCAGTGTGCATTAATTTTTACGGGGTATGTCTTTTTTGACTTTGATAATTTTATAAAGGTGGAGATATACTCAAGATTAATGACGCGCGAGTTCTTAACCTTGATACAACTTCATATATTTTAATTTTTTTTGGGCGCGTCAGTTATTTTGAGCTTATCTCCGGTATTATTTGAAATTTCTTTATCTGATGCCTTTGACAAACTGAACTCGAAAAACATGTTCTTGAGCACAAAATCATGTTATTAAAATCGACCGAACAGACTACCTTAATGTGTTTCACAAAACAGATAAACATCTGTTTTTTTTTTCTCAAGTTTAAAAACAAAAGTAAACAACACAATATACCTACAAATTCAATTCAAATTCAAAATAAAAAACAATAACAAACTTTTTTTTCATTTGTTTACAAATAAATACGAAATAAAATTTTCAAAGTCAACGTCAAAAATGATACCCCAGTGAACATTAATGGCTTCTACATATTGCCTCACGAAATATTTGTAAAAATTACTCAACCCATCCCTTAATAACAACATGTTTTCGCAAGAACATGTGCTTGTTTTTGTTTTTATTAGTATGGGAAAACTACTTCAAAAACATAAAATTAACATGTTTTTGATCAAGAACATGTTAATCGTGTCAGTTTGTCCAAGGCATCATCTTTATCTGACAGAGCTAAACATGTTATTTTATGAAAAAACATCGTTTGAACGGTCGATTTTCCAAAGATGTTTAACTCCGTTCGAACATGTTAAATTATCCAAGTGTAAACAAGATATTAATGGCAAAACGCAGAAAAAAGAGTTCCCGATCAACTTTTGGTACGCTTGAACCGAATTCGCATTTTTGTTTATAGGGTTTGAATTTTTTTATATTGTTTATAGTGTTTAAACTTGTTTATAATGTGTATAGGGTTTAAACTTGTTTATATTGTTTAGAGAGTTTAAAAAGATTTTGAGTTACGAAAATATTATTTTACTTTATAAGGCTGTCACACTTCGGCTTTTTAATGGCTTTTTGATAAAAGCTGGTTTGTGGCTTTTTCCATACAAAAAAAAGACAAATAGCTAGTGGCTTTTCAAAAAGCCACTAAAAAATGAGGAATCAAAAAACAAATGAGCTCTGTGAGAAAAAAATAAACTAACAATTACATACTTTTAGGAAGTTGGTCGCAATTTTTTGTCAAAAACGAAAAAAAAAACAAAAAAATTCCCGAAAAAAAAGGAAAAAGATATTACAAAAAGAGAAAAAAAAAGAAAAAAACCAAAAAGCGCAAGTGTGAAGCATTTAAAATAGCCGTCATGAGTAGTGGCTTTTTAGTTGTAGTGTGACTGGCTTATTAGGTTCTTAATAATTTTTTCCCGCCGAATCACTTTTTAAATATGACATCCCTGGCTGGAGCTGTAACTGCTTGGGAATCAAAAAAACAACGAATTGTTGCAAAATCGAGCACTGAATCTGAGTATATTGCTTTGACTCTAGCTGCAAAAGAAGTACATTATTTGAAAAACCTATTGTCTGAATTGAGCATAAATACAACTTCACCAACTATTTTGTATACAGACAGTCAAAACGCAATTTGCATAACAAAGTTACAAGGTTTGTCGAATCGAACAAAGCACATAGAGTACAGATATCACTACATTCGAGAATGTGTTCAACAAAAAACAATCGATTTCAGATATTTACCAACTCAGGATATAGCATGCGGCCCCCTTACAAAGTCCGTGTCAAAACAGAAGCACTATTTTTGTTTTGAAAAGTCGGGTATGCATTTTGAACAATAAATGAAAGCAATTTCAGTCCAATTACGCTCTAAGATTGAGGGGATGTGTTGATAAATCCAACTTAGATCGAAATAACTTTGATTTAATTGTATAAATTTTATTATATACTAAAATTAGTTTTCTTTATAACAAATTTATTTTTTCTAATTCATTCATTCATTTAATATCAAAAATAAAGAAGCTCATTCTAGAAAATAAAATAATAGTTTTATTGTCACATTTGAGAATATCAACATCAACTCCTCCTGAATCAAATTCCAGAACAACCATGAAAGGCTATTTCGAAGTTTCCATACTCAAAAATGCTTAATTTCAAAGTAACCAAAAAGTAACGGTAAAACTTCAAAAAACCAATATGGCGGCAAACTTGCTGAACAAACATAATTTCTCATACCACTTTCTATCACTTTCAAGAATAAAAATCTAATATTTGCAAAAAAACGCGTTGTTGTCAGGTTGCTATACATATGAAAATGAAATGTAATGGAAATATTTATTATATTGTTTTATTATTAATTAAAAATAAAAATATTTCATTAAAAACGTCTTTAATAAAAGTAGTTCACAACTTACTGTTATAACGAAATTAATTCGAATTTCGAATGAACAAAATGAAAATGCTCTATAATTCCAGTCTTCAGGATAGAGCCTGTACAGTCTACATCATGACATACGAAAAACTGATGTGAATGTAAACAATACATTTCTTTCAAAGACGTCTTGAATACCTTTACAAATCTTTAATTGGATACGACCTACATTTTAATTTATTTATTTACAAAAGACAAAGTGGTAGGTATGGTTTGGTTCGTTTGATTAAAGAAGTTGGTCTGAAAGTATTATGAATTCGAAAAAATAAATAATTTAGTTAATATAAAATTTTTTTTGGTTTATTTAAAGATTAAATTCTAAAATAATTTTAAATGGGTTACCAAAAATCCACAAAGACAACATACCATACAGAGTCATTGTTTCCTCTATAGGTAGCCCTGTCCACAATTTAGCCAGTTTTTTGCAAAAAGTTCTGTGCCATGGCTTAAAAGGAGAACATTACTCCGTAAAAAACAGTTATGAATTTATAAGCAATATATCAAAACTTCATGTTCCTGATGAGTTTTGCATGGTGTCTTTAGATGTGGCTTCTTTATTTACTCCTTCTTTATTTACTAGAAGCTAGATGGGATTTAATAAAGGATCATTGTAACATTCCTTGGAGCGAGATGCAGTGTGCCTTAAACTTTGTTTTGAATTCTACATATTTTAAATTTAATAATAAGTTTTTTCACCAAATAGACGGCTCTCCGATGGGTTCACCTTTATCTCCAATTTTTGCTGAGTTTGTAATGAGAGACCTAGAAAATAATTGCATCAAAAATCTAGAATTCAAACTTTTAGCTTATAACAGATATGTAGATGATATTTTTTGCATTATACCTAAACTTGAAATTGAAAACATTCTAAATACCTTTAACAGTTTTCACCCAAAAATAAAATTCACTCATGAAATTGAGAAAAATAGCAAAATAAATTTTCTAGATGTCTCCATAATAAAAAATAATAATAAACTGCAAACAAATTGGTTCAGAAAATTAACTTACTCGGGTCGTATGTTGCATTTTTATTCTAATCACCCAACTTTCCAAAAAAAGGCATTGATCTATGGTTTGGTTGATAAGGCAATATTGTTATCCGATGAACAGTATCATAAAGAAAATTTAAATATAGTTAAAAAAATTTTATTAGGCAAGCTATATCCTATAGATTTCATAAATAAGTTTATTGAAGTTAGGATGAATTTTTTAAGAAACAAATCATCAATAGTTGATAAAGATAACAATGTCGATAATTCAAATAGTGCTGTGCGTCCAAAATATGTCACTTTGCCTTTTCATAATATCATTTCCAGTAGCTTAACTCAATTTTTTAAAAATCATGGTACAAAAATTGTTCACAAAATTAAAAACAAATTACCTTATGTCAAAAGGGGTAAGGACAAAATTTCTGCTAATGACACACATAATGTTGTTTACAAAATAAATTGTAGTGATTGTAATTCTAGCTACATAGGACAAACAAAACGAGCTTTAAAAACCAGAATAAAAGAACATAAAAACAACATAAAACAAGCACCTGAACTTCATAATGTGATAACAAATCACAGAATATCAAACGAACACAATTTTAACTTTGACCGTCCAATTATTTTGGACGCAGAAAGTAATTATTTCAAAAGAAGTGTATCAGAAATGTTACACATAAAAAGTTGCAATAGCTCAATTAATGCCCAAATTGATACTGTGAAATTAAGCAATTTGTATAACATCATATTAAACTAATTTTTCTCAAATCATAAGATTACTATTTAATAATTCTTTTTAAAAAAGAAAAATATTTATGTGTTATTGACCCCAAAAATCTTATCAATAAGTTTTTTTACAATATCGATTATTATCTACCTCTTACTTTTAATGATGAATCTTTTTATTATAAATATTGTTCTCATTGCCAATAATTTTCTTGTTTTAGATTTTTTGTTTAGTAAAGTTCCAACTTTTGACGAATAAGTTTTATAAAAAAATTTTTATACATTTTTTTATATATGTAACTTTTATGAAGTGTTTTTTAATTAATTAAAGTGTTGATTTGATAGAATTTTTGTATTAATTATAATTTTAATAATGTTTAAAAACATAATAATTAGTATCTATGACGCATTGATATTTCTAGCAGGTACTTTGTAGTTCATTGTTTTTGGTTTTAATTCAAAATAATTCTCAATAATTTTAAAATTTGTTTATAATTATTTGTCAGTTTTTTGAAAGAAATTTTTATAATATTTGTATCAATTTTAATTTTTTAATTTATTTTGCAATTGTATTATTTGTTATAATTTTTTTGAATTCTTTTTTAAATTTTTGTTTTTGTTATACCTTCTAGTATAATTATATATCTGATGAAGATGACAACCGATCATCGAAACGTAAAATAAATAACATTTACCATTGTCTGTTAAATTGGTCATTTTATTATTAATTAATTTTAAATAAATTTGTATAAGTTTCAAAAAGATTGTTTATTAATAAAGTTGCAATTGCAACATAATTGAAACAATAGAACATTGTTATATAAGAGTTAGTTTATGTAAAATAAAGTATAAACAAAAACGAACTTCAGTTTGAATTTTAATTTCTATAGAATATTTTTTATTGGTGAAGAATATGTTATGATTATTATTAGGAGGGGAGATTGAAGAAGATTATGAGTTCAAAAAAACTCAATAGTTTAGTCATATTTGGAAGAAAAATGACTAGAGAGAGATGGGGTAGGTAGAGGCTTAAGAAAAAGCTATACCCGCCAAATTTATCTGGTGCCCAGTCCACTGTCTAACATCCATTTTCAAAGGCCTGGTTTAAGCTCGCCGAGTGGGCAAGTTCCTGGTCCATAACAAATATTATCGGATGTCGTTTCAGAAAAAAAATTCAAAGACTTGGGAAGGTAAAAATGCTGGTAAGTTTCACTTAATTACCACCATTTTAAAAAATTTCGTTCATAAGCTCGCCGAGTGGGTTAGTTCCAGGTCCATAACAAATATTATCTGATGTCGTTTCAGAAAAAAAATTCAAAGACTTGGGATGGTAAAAATGCTGGTAAGTTTCACTTAATTACCACCATTTTAAAAAATTTCGTTCATATCGCGAGTGCACGAATTCGCATATCTAACAATGTAGTTGCTGTTCAATTCATTTGTATCTATCTATATATATAAAAGCAAAGTTGTCTCTTTGTCTCTTTGTCTGTTTGTTGTTTGTATGTTCCGAATAGGCTCCTAAACCGCACAACCGATCGTTTTCAAACTTACACCATGTCTTTGTGTCAGGTCGGGTGTCGTTATACGCTATTTTCAAATTTGATTGGCCCCGACTCAGGGACCTCCCCTCGGGACGAACTTTAAAAGTTCGTCCGATTTCATTCAAATTTGGCATGTAAAAAGAGGAATTGATTACAAACAAATTTCGTTACAAAAAATTTGTTGACCTCCTACCCACAGACCCCCCGGGGGCGGACTTTAAAAGTTCGTCCGATTTCATTGGTATGTAAAAAGAAGAACTGATTGCACACAAATTTCGTAACAAAAAATTTACACCGTCTCTTTGTCTCGGGGTCGTTATAGGTTATTTTAAAATTTGAAAGGCACTCTACCTAGAAACCCCTCCAAAAGTTCTTCCGATTTCATTCATAAAAAGAGGAAATGGATAAAAAAACAAATTTGGTTTGATTTGCAAACTTGTTTCAGGGAAGGATATCATTCGATATCATACAATTTAAGTGTGAATAAGATGAATAAGTAGAAATGATAAATATTTATTCTTTTTAATATTTTCCCAAATTTATAAAATAACTAGCTCCTATAATTGTTCATCAATCTGACATCAAAAATTTTACTTAGAACGTGTGTTCCACAACAACATGTGTTCGGGTACAGCTAGTAATTTATAAAATTGCATATTTACATGCACTTTGTTGTTATGCATAAAAAATATAAGAAAATTTATACAAATATACTAGGTAATACGAGCTATTTTTATTGTATATTTTTATTGGATTGAACACAATTATTTGTAAAGTTGCTCTATAATTTATGGAGATTTCTTATGCATTTCTACTCGTTCGTGAACAATTAGACGAGTCGCCATTGGCACACGTACATACATAAGTACATATGCCTCTCCAAGATGGTGGTTTCCGATCACTTGGTTTCTCGATATTCTTTCCAACCGGGCAACGAATGGGTTTGAACCAAGAACAAAATTAGGTTTTATCCATGTCCAAGGCAAATCCCAAAACCAACATAACTCGGGGTTCTAGCATTCACACCGGAACAGATTCCCTGCCACAATGCATCGAGAGTCTTCTACATCCATGGTGAGGCCCAGAACCGCTACTGGACAAGCAGACTCAGGAAGACATCGCGACAGCCTGTCTTTGTATTTCCTACTTCTACAGTGAATGGCAGAGCCCTGACTTGTAGATTCACTCCAGAAGCAGGATTGACAGCGAAGTTCAAGCTTTGGATTTTTGGATAGACCCAAGAATCCTCCATCAGTACTGGATGGGTTAGGTTGCCTATTGGCCCGACTGCATGATATAACCGCGAAAAAAAATGAAAGAATCATAACCGCGAAAAATGTTTTATATTTCATTTTGTCATAACCGCGAGAAAACAGGGCAATAAACCAACCACCATTCCTACCGCCGCCCTCCACGAAAATATACTGTTTTGGTTGAATTGTGTTTTGGGTCAATTGTGTTTTCGGTCAATTAACGGTAAGTTGATTTTTAATGATTTGAGAATTAAAATTCTAATTTTTGAGTTTCGCGGTTATGACTTATTTTTTTGTTATACCGTGAAACGATAAAAATCGAATTTTTGATTTGCGCGGTTATAACAAAAAAAATTGTTATAATCGCGAATAACTAAGCATTTTTTTAATTATATCAGCGAATGACAAAAAAAAAAATATATTTTTTTGTTACAACCGCGAAACTCATGCAAATTCCAGTTTCGCGGTTATGACAAAAAATTTTCAGATCACCATTGGACATACTCGCTTCCAATACCAACCATCGCCGGAGGTATCAGCCTAAGCCAGCGGAGTAAAGTCCACTAACTTCGTCTGGCAGCTCCAGCACCTAAAGAGAAAGAAGAAGAGACTTTTAGCTGTAGCAGCCAGTCTAGGTCAGTGGATACCACTTTAATCCAGGGTAGAGCTGGTTAGTTTCGGTCTTATATAGGGAAGCACTTACCTATTTGTGTCAAAACATTTTGACGGTATGAAACTGGTTTCGAAATTTCACCGTTTGTATATGTTTTTGAAATTACAATTTACAAAACAATTCCATATTCCCAAAAAAATTTTTTGGGTGTAGAATTGCATTAGGAATAAAAATAGCAAATAATTTTTTACTAGAATTTTATCAAGTGCATATAGATTTTTTTATTGTATATGCACGAATTAAAATTAATTGAAAATTTTAAAACCTTAATGCAACGTTGACGGTTATAAATATGTACATATTATTAACGTGAAATAAGAAACAAATGATAAGCATCCACATAAATAAGCCAGAATTACAATTTTATTTTTAATAGTTTATTTAACTTTGAAGTGTTAAATTTTTAAAATGAATTTTTTTGCATTATTTTCTGTTATTATCATTATTCTGGTTGCAGCAATTGATGCAGATCCAATTGATGCAGAAACAATAATAAAAACATTAAGAGAATGTCATTATATTTGTTATTAAACCAGTATGCGGAACTTATGGGAAAACTGATCGAACTGAAGGCACTCTTAATTGCCAAAAATTGAAATTTGATCCAACTTTATCGATTGCCCATGAAGGACCATGTTGAAATGTAGTAAATACATTAAACATTAAAGTTCAATTAAAATTAAGTATATTTTAAAAAATTAACATTGTTTTTATTAATACAGATGAATGTTGTCATATTCCGTTTAGATCCGTTTTCGATCAGTTCAAAGTGAAATACATCAAATTAAAGTTAGGTTTCTGGTTTAAAATGGTGTTAACAAATTTAAATCGATTAAGATTAAGAGCAAGAAATCTCTGGCAATCCTCTTAACTTAAACACAAAAAAAATTTGAACCAAACAAATTTTGATGAGAATTAAATTGTACTTTACATTATTTTTCCTATAATATACGGGTGCGGGCCTCTTTGCAAATTTTATATTGCAAAAGTCTATTTGGCCGAACGCCAGCTATTAAATTTTTATGTTTTGCAAATCTCCATTTCGTAAAAAAAAACTCTTTAACAAAATTCCATATGGCCTCATGCGACACTTCGCAAAAAGATATTTCTCAAAATACCAATTCACAACATTATATTAATTGATTCTAATTATAATTTTTTCTTATGTTTACGTACAGGATTTTTATTATATTATTTTATTATATTTTATTATATTATTTTATTATATTATTAAATATATGACATATTAATAAAATAAAATGCATAAAATTGGAATTGTTTAATTTAATTATATGCATTTATCCATTATACAATAAATTTTATTGCATTCTAAATATACATTTCCTTTTTGGCGTAATTTACATTTCGAGCGCGCAAAATGTGAATTAAACCAAAAAAGGAAATGTATATTTTGCCAAAAGTAGTAGTTGCGAAATGTTCTTATGCTAACTGAAAAGTTGCTAACTGTCTCATTAGGCCAAAGCGGACTTTTGTTAACTATCGTTTTGCGAAAAGGTTCTTTTGCGAAGTGTCTTTTTTGCCAAATGGAATTAGGCAAAATGTCTTTTTGCGAAATATTTTTCGGCGATTCGTGTAAAACCCTAATATACAATGTATCATAATCTTGAATCGAAATTATTCATAAATTCTATTTAGAAATGTGAAGCAAAGTATGAATACTTGATTTTTTCATTTTGAAAGGCATTAAGTGAGAAAAGGGCGAAAAGGTGTGGCAAAACATGTGAATTGTGCTGGAACTAAGTCATTGCCTAAAACATTGTGCAAAAACTTTTTAGGATATAGAAGAATTATTCTTATTGTACTATTATCTTCCAAAGTGACGGCTAAGCTATCTATAAAAAGATTTAAATGCGTAGGAGATCGTTATGTTGTATTTAGTGCTATAGAATTTAGATCACTAAATGGAGTATTATATGCATCAATACACATGCAATCATTTAGATGCATCTGCGTAAATAATTAAAAAATTTAGATGCATCAGCGTATATAATGAAAAAATTTAGATGCATCAGCGTAAATAATGAAATCATTTAGAATATTTAGATGTTTCGTATTGAATATTACGTAATACCTAAACAAACATAATATCTCTCACAATATTTCAATACAGCCAAATACAAAAAAAAAATGAGAACTACGTAATTCATACACAAAAATAATATCACTAAAAGAAAGAGAAATTAAAGGATAATTAACGTGGAAAAATTCCCTTGGCTTCTTTTATCTGTAAAAGAAAGATAAATTAAAGGATAATTAACGTGGAAAAATTCCCTTGGCTTCTTTTATGTGTAAAAGAAAGAGAAATTAAAGGATAATTAACGTGGAAAAATTTCTTTGGCTTCTTTTATCTGTAAAAGAAAGAGAAATTAAAGGATAATAAATGTGGAAAAATTCCCTTGGCTTCTTTTATCTTTATTTTTTATTATAAATTATCTCTATATTCTCTCTTTGCAACTACCTCTCCCCTACGCATTAAAACAGTATATTGGATATGTTAACAAAATTTGTTATAACAACTCGTTGTCTATACACACAAACACACAAACACATAGACACTTGTCAATATTTTTTGACTCGTGTCTATGTGTTTGTGTGTATAGACACCTCGTAATTAATAACAAATTTAGTTAACATATACAATAATCTACTATTAAATTAAGTGATCTTCTTGTTGAATTTTGCACCCGTTTAAAAAGCTTTTCAATAAAATACTACTTCATGTATAAAAATCGGATGATAAATCAAAAAGTGACATTTAAAAAACTAAATGAAGCATTATTAATGATTAAAATTATTGTTAAAACATATTTTAAATCAAAAATATATAGATACAATTATGTTATACGACACCAAATACGATTGATTAAGGATTCTTAACTATAATTATTTTAATTTTATGAAATATGTCGAAAAAGTCTCGTTCATTTTTTTAGTTATTTGATCTTTAGAAAGCTTACATGCAATCCTTTACTAATACCCGCATACAATATCTTTTGCAACATTTAAAAAATACTAAATGATGACGATCGATAAGTTGTAACTGATTCTTTACGTTTAAAAAAATCTATTTTCATTGCAAACATTATTTTTATGATTTTTTCTATGAATCGCAGATGCCGACTATTATTATAAAAATGAGGAGTACGTTTTTTCCAATTCGCGAACTAATCTAAATACCTACACTATTTTATTTTGAAATATTTATGAAAAATTATGTAATTCAGTTACCACAAACCGATTATTTAATTTTTAAATTATAATGAACCAAATGAATAATGTAATAAATAATGTTTTTAAAAAGTACAGTATGTAATTAAATATTGTACGAATGTATCTAATTAAATATAATTTGAAAGGGAGTGATAAGAAAACTCGAAAAAAAATATCGAATAAAAAAACCTCGAAAAAAAAAACATCGAAAAAACAAAACCTCGAAAAAAAATATCTCGAAAAAAAAAACGAGGGAGCCGTAAAATTGAAGTTTTTAAGCTAGAGTTATGTAAAAAAAATCAATTTTATGATTTCAATATTTAGTTTACAAACGGCACAACAAAAAAATTTCTTCTGTTCCTAAAAAAATTATATTTTTATTCAAATTTAATGGAAAATTAACAAAAAATAAATTAAAGATTAATATTATAGGCAATGCCGTGCAAAAAATTTAAATGAGAACGATCTTCTCTCTCTTCAAAAATTTGTAAAAGCCGTTTCTCCTTTTTAATGTATTGTAGTCGAGTTTTCGAGCTTTGTCCCGCATCCAGCCTCAACAACTTAACCATCACCTGCTCTTTTCCGAGCAACGTTATTACTCTGTATACCCCCAGGTGTAGCTTGCCAGCTAAAGTTTTAAGTCGCCGGTGCCATGCTTCTACGCTATTTTGCGTCCTAGGCAAATTATGCTGAAGTAGGTCTGTTACACACCAAAAATTAGGGGATCGGCGGGTATTTTATTTTGAAAACATTATGTTTCCTTTCCAATTCGATTGATAATTTTTTTTTGACATGAAGTTGTTTCGAGGTTTTTTTTTTCGATGTTTTTTTTTCGAGGTTTTTATTTTCGAGTTTTTTTTTTCAAAGTTTTTTTTCGAAGTTTTTTTTTTTCGATGTTTTTTTTCCGAGGTTTTTTTTTTTCGAGGTTTTTTTTTTCAAAGTAGAACCCTAGACCCAATATTACATTCTGTTTGTAATGGGACTTAAAGCCATACGCGAGAATTTCATAAACATTTGAGGAAACAAACAAAATCCGATGGTAACGTAGATATTTTATCCCTTTTATATTCCAGTATTATAATCACATGTTTTACTAATAACTGAAGTGGCAGTTTTTTTTGTTAGTTTTTTTATTGCATAATTTTAGTCCGCTTAACAAAAAAAGATGTCGAAAAACGATAAACTTATATTCAGATAGTTATTAAAATATATATTAGCGCGAATTATATATTTAATATTTTACTTAAGTAAGTGAAAAAAAAAAAAATTATATATACATACGTAAACGTTCTACTTTTAATCGAATAAAATTTTCATAATATTTTAAGATCGAACCAACTCGTCTGTTTTGCACAATACATATTATTTTTACAAATGCCAGACATTAATTTGTAATTTTTTCAATTCAATATTTATTTATTCTCTTAAATTTTGTACGTACACTAACCGCCAACTCGTGCTTAGCTACGGATTCTGACTGACTTACTTTTAAAATGGAGTTTTTGTTATCTGGTTGATAGACAATTATATTATAGGATCTAGTTATTTTATAAATTTGAGAAAAGTATCTAAGGGGAATTAAGATTTATCATTTTTACTTATTCAACACACGAAATCGAATAAACTTATGATTTCCTCCCCTTACAATAGGTTTCCAAACCAAATCAAATATATCTTTTTAATCATTTCCTCTTCTTAAGAACCAAATTTGAATGAAATCGGATGAACTTTTGCGGTCCTTCCCGAGAGAGGTTTCTGTGTAGGAGGCCATTCATATTTTAAAATAGTCTAGAACGACCCCGACACAAAGAGACGGTATAAGTTTCGAGACAATCGGTTGAGCGGTTTAGGAGCCTATTCGGAACGACAAACAGCGTTTTTGTTTCATGTATATAGATAAAAGGAAGTGATACAATTAACCATGTTGAATCCTTCTGAGTTAAATTTTTTTATTATAATAAAACATAAAAAAATAAGTTCTATACATTTAATATTTAATATTTTCATACAAAATTATGTTCGAAATTAATTTTTCGTCGCGTTATAAATTGATGTGGCTCCTTACTTTTAGTACAAATTTTATTGAAGGACTGTTTTTCAGTATAACTAATTGTTGATTTAAAGTTTGTTCGACACACTCTAATTCATAATGACTGTCATTATGTAATTCCATCACTTCCACATACTGGAGACCAAATAATTGGAATCTGACATAAAATACGTGCTTTGTTGTTTTTGTTTTTAATTATGTTTTGATTTGATTGCAAATCACTCTGAAAGCATTCGCGTAATTTGAGTTATTCAACAATTTAGCACAATTGAATTCATATTGATTAAAATAAGATTTTCCATCGGTTCCGCAAACCGGTTCACACAAATTTACACCAATGCTTTTATCCTGATCTAAGACGAAAAATTTCGCAAAAAAATTACATAGTTTAAATGGAGAGTTGAAACCGGGTTCAACTACGGTTTAACTACATACATATAAACGGTCGTAGAGTTAACCTCGGTTAACCTGACTCAACCCAAGAAATTCGCTCGGTTTAGTTAACTCTATCCATGTAAACGGTTAACCCGGTTAAAAAAAAGCAACAGATGTTTATTTTGTTTCTTTTTTGTTGTTTGGTCTTGTCATTTTCAAACTCAATTCAACCACAGTTCAACCACATGCTTTGCGACTACATCATGTAAATAGGTCAATCTTTTCAACCACATTTCGACTCAAACACGGTTGGACTATCATGTAAACTAGGTAAATGTGAACGTGAAAAGTACTATTAAAATTCGCATTTTATTTAGATTAAATTATAAATTTTATTGCGACTTTGAACAATTTAATAAAAGAAACTGATTAAATTTTTTTAAGAAAATTAATTAAATTGATAGTATTTCAATCTTAGAAAGAAATTCATTTAAATTATTAACAGAAATTATGTAAATTATAAGTTGCATTGGATTATCGGAATATTTATATGCGGTAATAATTATTTTCGTGATTTTATAATTTGAATTTACATTCATATAAAATTGATCTGTGACATATCGCATGTTTGATTTCATTCAAGGAATTTATTTTTTGTTTTTTGTTTGTGGAAATAATGTCATAAAAGTGTTAATTGGATCTTTTTGATGTTATCCATAATTATTAGATGAAATTCGATAAATTTGGTTAGAGAAGACATTTTACACCTGAAGTAGGTTTCGATCTCTCTGGAAAATTTTAATTTTTAAATTATAACAATTCCAAAAAGCAGGAATTTTGATTTATAATGTCGATCTCACAAACTATCAATATGTACATGTACATGTGTGTATATAATATATACCCTCATTAGTTCGTAATCTTTTCTTCGTAAAACATTTGTTCGTAAACATTTGTTCGTAAAACATTTCTTCGTAAAAACATTTCTTCGTAAAACATTTATTCGTAAAACATTTGTTCGTAAAACATTTGTTCGTAAAAACATTTGTTCGTAAAACATTTGTTCGTAAAACATTTCTTCGTAAAACTTTTGTTCGTAAAACTTTTGTTCGTAAAACATTTGTTCGTAAATTTTTTGTTCGTAAAACTTTTCTTCGTAAGCTGTTGAGACCCATGATTGCATTAGCCAGCATGGCGCGCGCGCCATGCTGGCTAATGCAGTCATGGGTCCAACAGCTTACGAAGAAAAGTTTTACGAACAAAAGTTTTACGAACAAATGTTTTACGAAGAAATGTTTTATAAAACATAACACACTTTTCACTTTTAGCGCTACCCAGAGCTAACGACGTGGACGTATTTTTTTTGATATTTTTTCATATATTTTTTTATTTTTTTTTTATATATTTTTTTTTATATTTGTTTTTCATATTTTTTTTTTAATATTTTCTATATTTTCTTTTAATATTTTTTATATTTTTTTTTTTTAATATTTTTTGTATTTTTTTTTTAATAATTTTTATATTATTGTTTTTAATTCTTCTTTACTTTTTGGTTTTTTACACGTTATTTTTTTTACAGTAGTACAATTTTTTAAATTGTAATATTATCAGCAATAGATGTAAGATATTGTTTCCTTTCAAGCTGATCATACTTTTCGACAATATTTTTGTTTTTAAGCCTTTCCTTCCCATTACGCAGTTTTTAATTTTTTTTGTATAAAGAAATATTTACGAAGAAATGTTTTACGAAGAAATGGTCTACGAAGAAATGTTTTACGAAGAAATGTTTTACGAACAAATGTTTTACGAACAAATGTTTTACGAACAAATGTTTTACGAACAAATGTTTTACGAACAAATGTTTACGAACAAATGTTTTTACGAACAAATGTTTTTATGAACAAATGTTTTACGAACAAATGTTTTTACGAAGAAATGTTTTACGAAGAAATGTTTACGAACAAATGTTTTACGAAGAAAAAATTACGAACAAATGAAGGTCTACCGTATATAATGTATTAAGATGTTCCCAGAAAAATTTGTTCAATTAAATCTGATTTCGAGCTTTTTCTCTTCTTTTAACTATATACTTCAGGACACTGGCAGATCTAGGGGGGGCGGGGGGATTTGGGGATAAAACCCCCCCCTTTCAGAAAAAAATAAAAGAAAATAACAAAAAAAAAACACAAGCACTTACAAAATTAATAAGAAAATGCAAAACTTTTGACAATAATGCTAACTTGGATTCAATTCGAAAAAAAACGAGTCAGTCAACAATTTAAAAAAAAAACTAAATGCAGTCATATTTCTAGTCAAAACTTAATTTTTAATGCAAACTTTTAACATAATATCAATTTATTTTATTAAATAACAAAATTCCTAGAACTATTTGTTTTATTTTGTACCATTGTACATGTGAATATTTGGAAATTAAGGAACTTATTAATTCAATAACATTAAATCACAATATGTATAGTATTATAAAAAAACTAAAAATTAAGTTTTTGCAAACATTTCTTAGTTCCAGAATTATTCGTATTTAAAAATCATATATCCAAATTTGCCAAAAAATCTTAATTTTCGGTCTCTATGTTAATTTCAGAATTTATAGCGTAAGATTCATTTTTTCCTATTTCATCGAAAATTTTTTTAGGAATACGAAAACGAAAACAACATTGGTTACGAAGAATAAAAAAAGGACAAAAATAAGAAATAATTGAATTTTTTTACTCAATCATTTAAAAAAAGTATGACCTTATTTTTGATGAAGTCCAATCAAAAAAAAATTTCCAATCAAAAATTCCACTTAAAAAAAATTCTCTCAAATTTTTCCTGTCAAACAAAACAATTTCCTGCCAGATATGCTGAAACTACTATATACTATCTTCGTTAGTAAAATTTTATTTTTACGAAGATTTTTGTCGATGATTCTTCTTCTATTCTTAAATAATCAAATTAAAAATGAAACGAAGCTCAATAACAAATTTCTTTATTGAAAAATTAATGAAAAATGGTATCATAATTTTCACCACGTCCTCGTCGTTGATCCTGGATTAAAGCTGAGATTGAAAAAAAATTATTTATAGCATTCCTTGAAATACTATAAAAACTAACCATCCCTTACTCCTAGGCTAGATGCGCTAGTGCTTCAGGATAAAGACTTTATTGAAATAAGTTTTTGAATTTTTTTATTTATTCCATAACATGATCATAAACGTCTCTAATAATTCTATTCCGAAATGAATCATTTATTTTTCTTTATAGGTTTAATACGTAAAAATAACAAATACATGTGCATTTAATATTCAACATTTGATTCGTTTAATTAAAAAAAATTTTGATACCAAAAAAATTAGAATAATATGAATGTAAAGTATTAATTTGAAAAATTGAATTCGGAAACTTATTTATTATTGATTTTTAACTATTCTAATATTAGTAGTTAAGATTTAAAAAATTAAGAAAAAAAAATTAATCAACGTGTTAAAAATATGTGTTTTGTTAATAAACTTTGTAAGATAAAGACATTATGTACAATGATTTTGTCCAATCTTTTTTAGTTGAATATGTAAATATGTATATATTTATGAGTAAACATGTATATATGTATAGTATATATCTATATTTGTACTGAAAAATAAGCAACAGCTACATGTAATAATGAAGATAGTGGCGCCACTTCAAATATGTGTAGCGAAGAAAATTGTTTTATTGTCTTAAAAAAAAGCACACGCGGTAAGGTACAATTAGCTGATGATAAAAAGGTAGATATTTTAAGAACTGGCACAGTTAAATTAAATTTTAAAATTAACAGCCAAGTTGAAGATTTATTTTTGTATGACACATTATTAGTCCCTGGATTAAGAAGTAATTTGATTTATGCCAGTAAGGCTACTGACAAGGGCTGTCAAGTTATTTTTAATGGTGATAATGCATATGTAGAAAAAAATGGTAAAATAATATTACAAGCAAAAAAAAGGGACGGTTTATTTGTTGTTAATGTTAATCAGCATCAATCAAATTTAGTAAAAAAGTTAGAGTCAGAGTTTGAAAAATGGCATTGTCGTCTTGGACATTTAAACAAAGATTCACTTCTTAAATTAAACAATAGAAGTATGGTTGTAGGCTTACCCGAATTTAAGAAAACAGAATTAAACTGTGTTTCATGTATTATGGGGAAACAAACAAGATTACCTTTTCAAAATAATTTTCAAAAACGTTCATCTGAAGTTTTGGAACTAGTTCACACTGATTTATGTGGCCCGATGAAACTAGAATCTATTGGTAAATCTAAATATTTCACAACATTTATTGACGATTTCAGTCGCAAGATTTTTTGTCTATTTTTTGAAAAAAAAGAGTGATTACATTGATGCATTTAAAAATTTCTAAGTTTTTTCAGGAAATCAAACCAATAAGAAAATTAAGTCCATTCGAAGTGATAATGGTACTGAAATGTGCAATGAAATCATGTATCAAATATGCGAAAAATCTGGTATTCAACATCAATTGACTACACCATATACGCCGCAACAAAATGGCGTTGCAGAAAGATCAAACCGTACTCTTTGCGAAATGGCCAGGTGTTTAATGTTTGAAGCGAATATTCCCGAATTTTTGTGGGCTGAATTAATTAACACTGCTGCGTATATTAGAAATAAATGTCCTACAGTACTTAATAATGATAAAACACCTGACGAAATCTGGTTTGGAAAAAAACCAAATGTACGTACTTGTTGGCTATTGTAATGACTCTAAAGCGTATAGATTATGGAAAAAAAAGTACTCGAACTATTATCAAAAGCCGAGATGTAAATTTTATTGAAGATGTCAATAACACTGAAACAAAGATTAAAAAAGTTAATAATTCTAAAGGTAATTTTTTTAATTTTTTTAATAAAAATTGTTTTAGCTCAGTTCACTAAAAACCAGTAATGAAAGAATTGAAGTTGTAACAAAAGGAACCGAAGAAGGAAATAATGAAAATAATAATGAAGATGATGAAAACAATGGAGATGATGAAAATGATGGAAATAATGAAAGTAATGAAGCAGGAAACATTTATGATGATGAAGTAAGACAAGAGTCTGTTGTAACCAGGAGAAATAACGAAAGCATTGACGCAGGAAACAGTTATGATGATAAATTAAGAAAAGAGCCTGTTGTAACCAGGAGCAGACTTAAAATGCAATTATCTGAGCAAGCCAATATTGCAATCAACGATCCCAAAACGTTTGCTGAAGCAGAAAGATCTGAGCACGCAGGAAAATGGAAAATTGCAATGCAAGAGGAATACAATTCTCTGATCGAAAATGAAACATGGGAACTTTGTTGCTTGCCATCTGATCGAAAAACAATTGGATGTAAATGGGTATTTAAACCTAAATATAATTCTCATGGTACCGTAGAACGATTTAAAACAAGGTTAGTTACAAAAGGATATGCGCAACAATTTGGAATTGATTATTTTGAAACTTATGCACCAGTGGTAAATCAAAGCAGCATTAGAATTTTGTATGCAATAGCTGTCGAAAATGATTTGATTTTGTATGAAATGGATGTATCTAAAGCATTTTTACATGGCGAATTAGATGAAATCATATATATGGACCAGCGAGAAGGATTTATTGACATAAACAGGAAAGATTTGGTGTGCAAATTAAAACGAGCGCTTTATGGCTTGAAACAGGCAGGTCGACAGTGGAATAAAAAGTTAGACAGTAAGTTTATAGAATTGGGTTTTTTACGTTCAAACTATGACGCATGTGTATACTACAAAAAGACTCATGAGGAATTCACTATAATCACGGTATTTGTTGACGATATTTTAACAGCAACAAATGATGAAATTTATATAAATGAACTAAAAACACAATTAAAACAAAAATTTAAAATGCGGGATTTAGGTGAGCCCAAACTTTGTATTGGCGTTGAAATTGAAAGAAAAAACAACACAATTGCTATAAAACAACATGTTTATATTGAAAGTTTACTAAGTAAATATGGATTAAAAAATTTTTATGGTGCAAAATTACCTATGCAAGTAAAATTAAAATTAGAAAAAGAGCCAGCTATTTTAGTTGAAAGAGAAAAAGTCGACATGACTGCTTATCAAGAATTAATTGTTATATTTATCTCTTTGTACACGTCCTGATATTTCCTGTTCGGTTAACATACGGGCAAATTTAGTCAAGATCCCAGAAAACAACACTATAATGCGGCTTTAAATATACTTAAATATTTAAAAGAAACTAAGTATGCAAAAATTGTTTTTAAAAAAACTGGTAAATGTTTATTTGGTTTTTCTGATGCAAACTGGGCTGAAGACGTAAACGATCGCAAATCACAATCTGGTTATGCATTCGTCCTTGCTGGAGGTGTAATTGCTTGGGAATCAAAAAAACAACGAATTGTTGCAACATCGAGCACTGAATCTGAGTATATTGCTTTGACTCAAGCTGCAAAAGAAGTACATTATTTGAAAAACCTATTGTCTGAATTGAGCATAAATACAACTTCACCAACTATTTTGTATACAGACAGTCAAAACGCAATTTGCATAACAAAGTTACAAGGTTTGTCGAATCGAACAAAGCACATAGAGTACAGATATCACTACATTCGAGAATGTGTTCAACAAAAAACAATCGATTTCAGATATTTACCAACTCAGGATATAGCATGCGGCCCCCTTACAAAGTCCGTGCCAAAACAGAAGCACTATTTTTGTTTTGAAAAGTTGGGTATGCATTGTGAACAATAAATGAAAGCAATTTCAGTCTAATTACGCTCTAAGATTGAGGGGATGTGTTGATAAATCCAACTTAGATCGAAATAACTTTGATTTAATTGTATAAATTTTATTATATACTAAAATTAGTTTTCTTTATAACAAATTTATTTTTTTTAATTCATTCATTCATTTAATATCAAAAATAAAGAAGCTCATTCTAGAAAATAAAATAATAGTTTTATTGTCACATTTGAGAATATCAACATCAACTCCTCCTGAGTCAAATTCTAGAACAACCATGAAAGGCTATTTCGAAGTTTCCATACTCAAAAATGCTTAATTTCAAAGTAACCAAAAAGTAACGGTAAAACTTCAAAAAACCAATATGGCGGCAAATTTGCTGAACAAACATAATTTCTCATACCACTTTCTATCACTTTCAAGAATAAAAATCCAATATTTTCAAAAAAACGCGTTGTTGTCAGGTTGCTATACATATGAAAATGAAATGTAATGTAAATATGTATTTATTATATTGTTGTTAAAAAAAAAAAATTAATTAAAAATAAAAATATTTCATTAAAAACGTCTTTAATAAAAGTAGTTCACAACTTACTGTTATAACGAAATCAATTCGAATTTCGAATGAACAAAAAGAAAATGCTCCATAATTCCAGTCTTCAGGATAGAGCCTCTACATCATGACATACGAAAAACTGATGTGAATGTAAACAATACATTTCTTTCAAAGACGTCTTGAATACCTTTACAAATCTTTAATTGGATACGACCTACATTTTAATTTATTTATTTACAAAAGATAAAGTGGTAGGTATGGTTTGGTTCGTTTGATTAAAGAAGTTGGTCTGAAAGTATTATGAATTCGAAAAAATAAATTATTTAGTTAATATAAAATTTTTTTTGGTTTATTTAAAGATTAAATTCTAAAATAATTTTAAATAAATTTGTATAAGTTTCAAAAAGATTGTTTATTAATAAAGTTGCAATTGCAACATAATTGAAACAATAGAACATTGTTATATAAGAGTTAGTTTATGTAAAATAAAGTATAAACAAAAACGAATTTCAGTTTGAATTTTAATTTCTATAGAATATTTTTTATTGGTAAAGAATATGTTATGATTATTATTAGGAGGGGGGATTGAAGAAGATTATGAGTTCAAAAAAACTCAATAGTTTAGTCATATTTGAAAGAAAAATGACTAGAGAGAGATGGGGTAGGTAGAGGCATATCTAACAAAGTAGTTGCTGTTCAATTCATTTGTATCTATCTATATATATAAAAGCGAAGTTGTCTCTATGTCTCTTTGTCTGTTTGTTGTTTGCATGTTCCGAATAGGCTCCTAAACCGCACAACCGATCGTTTTCAAACTTACACCATGTCTTTGTGTCAGGTCGGGGGTCGTTATACGCTATTTTAAAATTTGATTGGCCCCGCCTCAGAGACCTCCCCTCGGGACGAACTTTAAAAGTTCGTCCGATTTCATTCAAATTTGGCATGTAAAAAGAGGAATTGCTTACAAACAAATTTCGTTACAAACAATTTGTTGACCTCCTACCCACAGACCTCCGGGGGCGGTCTTTAAAAGTTCGTCCGATTTCATTTAAATTTGGTATGTAAAAAGAAGAACTGATTACACACAAATTTCGTAACAAAAAATTTACACCGTCTCTTTGTCTCGGGGTCGTTATAGGTTATTTTAAAAAGAGGAAATGGATAAAAACACAAATTTGGTTTGGTTTGTAAACTTGTTTCAGGGAAGGATATCATTCGATTTCATACAATTTAAGTGTGAATAAGATGAATAAGGAGAAATGATAAATATTTATTCTTTTTAATATTTTCCCAAATTTATAAAATAACTAGCTCCTATAATTGTTCATCAATCTGACATCAAAAATTTTACTTAGAACGTGTGTTCCACAACAACATGTGTTCGGGTACAGCTAGTAATTTATAAAATTGCATATTTACATGCACTTTGTTGTTATGCATAAAAAATATAAGAAAATTTATACAAATAGACTAGGTAATACGAGCTATTTTTATTGTATATTTTTATTGGATTGAACACAATTATTTGTAAAGTTGCTTTATAATTTATAGAGATTTCTTGTGCATTTCTACTCGTTCGTGAACAATTAGACGAGTCGCCATTGGCACACGTACATATGCCTCTCCAAGGTGGTGGTTTCCGATCACTTGGTTTCTCGATATTCTTTCCAACCGGGCAACGAATGGGTTTGAACCAAGAACAAAATTAGGTTTTATCCATGTCCAAGGCAAATCCCAAAACCAACATAACTCGGGGTTCTAGCATTCACACCGGAACAGATTCCCTGCCACAATGCATCGAGAGTCTTCTATATCCATGATGAGGCCCAGAACCGCTACTGGACAAGCAGACTCAGGAAGACATCGCGACAGCCTGTCTTTGTATTTCCTACTTCTACAGTGAATGGCAGAGCCCTGACTTGTAGATTCACTCCAGAAGCAGGATTGACAGCGAAGTTCAAGCTTTGGATTTTTGGATAGACCCAAGAATCCTCCATCAGTACTGGATGGGTTAGGTTGCCTATTGGCCCGACTGCATGATATAACCGCGAAAAAAAATGAAAGAATCATAACCGCGAAAAATGTTTTATATTTCATTTTGTCATAACCGCGAGAAAACAGGGCAATAAACCAACCACCATTCCGACCGCCGCCCTCCACGAAAATATACTGTTTTGGTTGAATTTTGTTTTGGGTCAATTGTGTTTTCGGTCAATTAACGGTAAGT
This sequence comes from Hybos culiciformis, assembly GCA_964007475.1. NCBI lineage: Eukaryota > Metazoa > Arthropoda > Insecta > Diptera > Hybotidae > Hybos > Hybos culiciformis. The sequence goes on from OZ023273.1 coordinate 100,517,128, forward strand.
TGATTTTTAATGATTTGAGAATTAAAATTCTAATTTTTGAGTTTCGCGGTTATGACTTATTTTTTTGTTATACCGTGAAACGATAAAAATCGAATTTTTGATTTGCGCGGTTATAACAAAAAAAATTGTTATAATCGCGAATAACTAAGCATTTTTTTAATTATATCAGCGAATGACAAAAAAAAAATATATTTTTTTGTTACAACCGCGAAACTCATGCAAATTCCAGTTTCGCGGTTATGACAAAAAATTTTCAGATCACCATTGGAGTGGTTTGCAAAACATACTCGTTTCCAATACCAACCATCGCCGGAGCTATCAGCCTAAGCCAGCGGAGTAAAATCCACTAGCTTCGGCTGGTAGCTCCAGCAACTAAAGAGAAAGAAGAAGAGGCTTTTAGCTGTACCAGCCAGTCTAGGTGGCTACCACTTTAATCCACGGTAGAGCTGGTTAGTTTCAGTATTATATAGGTAAGCACTTACCTATTTGTGTCAAAACATTTTGACGGTATGAAACTGTTTTTGAAATTTCACCGTTTGTATATGTTTTTGAAATTACAATTTACAAAACAATTCCATATTCCCAAAAAAATTTTTTGGGTGTAAAATTGCATTAGGAATAAAAATAGCAAATAATTTTTTAATAGAATTTTATCAAGTGCATCTAGATTTTTTTATTGTATATACACGAATTAAAATTAATTGAAAATTTTAAAACCTTAACGTGAAATAAGAAACAAATGATAAGCATCCACATAAATAAGCCAGAATTACAATTTTATTTTTAATAGTTTATTTAACTTTGTAGTATTACATTTTTAAAATGAATTTTTTTGCATTATTTTCTGTTATTATCATTATTCTGGTTGCAGCAATTGATGCAGCTCCAATTGATGCAGATTCAATTGATGAAGAAACAATATTAGAAACACTAAAACATTGTGTTTCATTTACTATTAAACCAGTATGCGGAACTGATGGGAAAACTTATCGAACTGAAGGCAGTCTTAATTGCCGAAAATTATTTGATCCAACTTTATCGATTGCCCATGAAGGACTATGTTGAAATGTAGTAAATACATTAAACATTAAAGTTCAATTAAAATCAAGTATATTTTGAAAAATTAACATTGTTTTTATTAATACAGATGAATGTTGTCATATTCCGTTTAGATCCGTTTTCGATGAGTTCAAAGTTAAATACATCAAATTAAAGTTAGGTTTCTGGTTTAAAATGGTGTAAACAAATTTAAATCGATTAAGATTAAGAGCAAGAAATCTCTGGCAATCCTCTTAACTTAAACACAAAAAAAATTTGAAAATTTGATTAGAATTAAATTGTAGTTTACATTATTGTTCCTATAATATACGGGAGCGGGCCTCTTTGAAAATTTCATATTACAAAAGTCTATTTGGCCGAACTGCAGCTATCAAATTTTTATGTTTTGCAAATCTCCATTTCGTAAAAAAAAACTCTTTAACAAAATTCCATATGGCCTAATGCGACACTTCGCAAAAAGATATTTCTCAAAATACCAATTCACAACATTATAGTAATTGATTCTAATTATAATTCTTTCTTATGTTTACGAACAGGATTTTTATTATATTAAGAAAACACATATTAAATATATCACATATTAATAAAATAAAATGCATATAATTGGAATTGGAATTGTTTAATTTAATTATATGCATTTATCCATTATACAATAAATTTTAGTGAATTCTAAATATACATTTCCTTTTCGGCGTATTTACATTTCGAGCGCGCAAAATGTGAATTACACCAAAAAGGGTAGTTGCGACTTGCGAAATGTATATTTTGCCAAAAGTAGTAGTTGCGAAATGTTCTTATGCTAACTGAAAAGTTGCTAACTGTCTCATTAGGCCAAAGCGGACTTTTGTTAACTATCCGTTTTGAGAAATGGTTCTTTTGCGAAATGTCTTTTTTGCCAAATGGAATTAGGCAAAATGTCTTTTTGCGAAATATTTTTCGGCGATTCGTGTAAAACCCTAATATACAATGTATCATAATCTTGAATCGAAATTATTCATAAATTCTATTTAGAAATGTGAAGCAAAGTATGAATACTTGATTTTTTCATTTTGAAAGGCAAAAAGTTAGAAAAGGGCGAAAAGGTGTGGCAAAACATGTGAATTGTGCTTGAACTAAGTCATTGCCTAAAACATTGTGCAAAAACTTTTTAGGATATAGAAGAATTATTCTTATTGTACTATTTTCTTCCAAAGTGACGGCTAAGCTATCTATAAAAACATTTTAATGCGTAGGGGATGGTTAAGTTGTATTTAGTGCTATAGAATTTAGATCACTAAATGGAGTATTATATGCGTCAATACACATGCAATCATTTAGATGCATCTGCGTAAATAATTAAAAAATTTAGATGCATCAGCGTATATAATGAAAAAATTTAGATGCATCAGCGTAAACAATGAAATCATTTAGAATATTTAGATGTTTCGTATTGAATATTACGTAGTACCTAAACAAACATAATATCTCTCACAATATTTCAATACAGCCAAATACAAAAAAAAAATGAGAAAAAATGAGAACTACGTAATTCATACACAAAAATAATATCACTAAAAGAAAGAGAAATTAAAGGATAATTAACGTGAAAAAATTCCCTTGGCTTCTTTTATCTGTAAAAGAAAGAGAAATTAAAGGATAATTAACGTGGAAAAATTCCCTTGGCTTCTTTTATCTGTAAAAGAAAGAGAAATTAAAGGATAATTAACGTGGAAAAATTTCCTTGGCTTCTTTTACTGTGAATGAAAGAGAAATTAAAGGATAATAAACGTGGAAAAATTCCCTTGGCTTCTTTTATCTTTATTTTTGAAGTTTATACTTCTTTAGCGGCGTTTGATAATTTTTGGTAGAGGGTAAAAATCCATTTTCATATAGAATCGTCATCATTTTTCTCAGCAAAATTAGAATAAGAATACTTATTTTTTTATTATATTTAAGAAACCCAAAATCATATGGACAATATGGCTTAGTGGCTAGAACATCAGACTGTAAGTCTGAAGGTGCCTGGTTCGATTCGCAATGACAAGATTTTTTAATTTCAAATATATGTATATATAGGGCCCAATATTACAAGCAAAAAAAGCTACGGTTAGGTCGTGCCGGAGCAAAATATACGAAAATATTTTTTTTTTTAAATAGGTAGCTCCGGTGAAATTAAGATTACCTAAAAAAAAATTTTGGGTGGGGAGCTACGGTTAGGTCGTGCCGGAGCAAAATATACGAAAATTTTTTTTTTTTTAATATCCGGTGAAATTAAGATTACCTGAAAAAAAATTATGGGTGGGGAGCTACGGTTAGGTCGTGCCGGAGCAAAATATACGAAATTTTTTTTTGAAGTTTATACTTCTTTAGCCGCGTTGTGCGTTTTGTTGGTAGAGGGTAAAATATTTTAATTTACATTTTGTACTCAGCAGCCTATCATTTGTAGCCACTGTTATTTAATATTTTAAATCTTTAAGTATAAACTTCTGTAGGCAGTTCTATAACTGCTTCGTGTGTTTTTATTATAAATTATCTCTATATTCTCTCTTTGCAACTACCTCTCCCCTACGCATTAAAACAGTATATTGGATATGTTAACAAAATTTATTATAACAACTCGTTGTCTATACACACAAACACACAAACACATAGACACTTGTCAAAATTATATCACTCGACCTTCAGTCTCGTGATATAATTTTGACTCGTGTCTATGTGTTTGTGTGTATAGACATCTCGTAATTAATAACAAATTTAGTTAACATATACAATAATCTAGTATTAAATTAAGTGATCTTCTTGTTGAATTTTGCACCCGTTTAAAAAGCTTTTCAATAAAATACTACTTCATGATATAAAAATCGGATGATAAATCAAAAAGTGACATTTAAAAAACTAAATGAAGCATTATTAATGATTAAAATTATTGTTAAAACATATTTTAAATCAAAAATATATAGATACAATTATGTTATACGACACCAAATACGATTGATTAAGGATTCTTAACTATAATTATTTTAATTTTATGAAATATGACGAAAAAGTCTCGTTCATTTTTTTAGTTATTTGATCTTTAGAAAGCTTACATGCAATCCTTTACTTATACCCGCATACAATATCTTTTGCAACATTTAAAAAATACTAAATGATGACGATCGATAAGTTGTAACTGATTCTTTACGTTTAAAAAAATCTATTTTCATTGCAAACATTATTTTTATGATTTTTTCTATGAATCGCAGCTGCCGACTATTATTATAAAAATGAGGCGTACGTTTTTTCCAATTCGCGAACTAATCTAAATACCTACACTATTTTATTTTGAAATATTTAGAAAAATTATGTAGTTCAGTTATCACAAACCGATTATTTAATTTTTAAATTATAATGAACCAAATGAATAATGTAATAAATAATGTTTTTAAAAAGTACAGTATGTAATTAAATATTGTACGAATGTATCTAATTAAATTTAATTTGAAAGGGAGTGATAAGAAAACTTGAAATAAAATATACCGAATAAAAAAACCTCGAAAAAAAAAACCTCGAAAAAACAAAACCTCGAAAAAAAAACTTCGAAAAAAAAATCTCGAAGGAAATAAAAAAACTCGAAAAAGAACGTCGCAAAGCCAGGGAGCCGTAAAATTGAAGTTTTTAAGCTAGAGTTATGTAAAAAAATCAATTTTATGATTTCAATATTTATTTTACAAACGGCACAACATAAAAATTTTTTCTGTTCCAAAAAAAATTATATTTTTATTCAAATTTAATGGAAAATTAACAAAAAATAAATTAAAGATTAATATTATAGGCAATGCCGTGCAAAAAATTTAAATGAGAACGATCTTCTCTCTCTTCAAAAATTTGTAAAAGGCGTTTCTCCTTTTTAATGTATTGTAGTCGAATTTTCGAGCTTTGTCCCGCATCCAGCCTCAACAACTTAACCATCACCTGCTCTTTTCCGAGCAACGTTATGACTCTGTATACCCCCAGGTGTGGCTTGCCAGCTAAAGTTTTAAGTCGCCGGTGCCATGCTTCTACGCTATTTTGCGTCCTAGGCAAATTATGCTGAAGTAGGTCTGTTACACACCAAAAATTAGGGGATCGGCGGGTATTTTATTTTGAAAACATTATGTTTCCTTTCCAATTCGATTGATAATTTTTTTTTGACATGAAGTTGTTTCGAGGTTTTTTTTTCGATGTTTTTTTTTCGAGGTTTTTATTTTCGAGGTTTTTTTTTTTCGAGGTGTTTTTCGAAGTTTTTTTTTCGAGGTTTTTTTTTCGAGGTTTTTTTTTCGAGTTAGAACACTAGACCCAATATTACATTCTGTTTGACTTAAAGCCATACGCGAGAATTTCATAAACATTTGAGGAAACAAACAAAATCCGATGGTAACGTAGATATTTTATCCCTTTTATATTCCAGTATTATAATCACATGTTTTACTGATAACTGAAGTGGCAGTTTTTTTTGTTAGTTTCTTTTTTAACGTTCTACTTTTAATCGAATAAAATTTTCATAATATTTTAAGATCGAACCAACTCGTCTGTTTTGCACAATACATATTATTTTTTCAAATGCCAGGGTGGTGCGGGAAATTATTCAAAAAATTAAATTTTGTCTATTATTCAAATATTTTTTATTGTTTTATTCAAAAAAAGTTTTATTCAAAAAAAATTATAATGTTGGCTTTTTCTTTTTAATCTTTTTTTTTAATGTATTTCATAAAAATTTAAATTTTTAGTCAAATGAAATGCTAGTATCTGCATCTTTGATTATTGTATTTTGCTGATACCCTCTGAATTCTAAGAGAATAATTTTTGTACCATCGGCCTTTTTAATTGCCTTTTTTTTCCAAGTTCCTATCTCTCGTTGAACTCTAGTAGATAATGGAACGACGATTGATCCCTTGGGTCTGGAGTTTTTGGTGATGCCTGCATCCAATAAAGTGGTGGTATAAGAGTGAATTTTTGGATGATCTGGGTCAATTTTCTTTGTTTGATCAATATTATTTATTTCATCTTCAAACAGTTCTTTGGCATCAAATAGTGCAGAAGGCCAGGTATAAAATATCACAACTTTAAATCCATCTTCGGAGATTTCAAATTTTATATCACCTGCTCCAGAAATAATTGGAACAGCAACACACACAATGTCACAGTTTTCCGTGTGATCTGTGTACATCCATCTACCAACTGGAGGATTTAAATATTCAACCAAATCTTCTTCTGGGCTAAAATCACTGGCTTGGATTTCAGGTGTATCTACAATTATACTGCCGCCTATTTGCGGTATTTCTTCATATTCTTTTGTAACGTTTTTTACTACAAAAATAAATAGACAACTTTTATTATTTTAAACAATTAACTTACTTTCGGCCTACAATTTAATCCAAGTTTAGCTTTGGTCTTCCGAAATTTAGCACCAAATACAGCTGGGGAAAATTCCTGAAAAATTGTGTTTTTTTCGCGAACAATCTTAGGTGTATCACTTATTTTGATGTCGCCATTTTTAAACATTTTTTCCAATGCTTTTTGTTCGTCTCCTGCAGGAGACTCTTTCCAAATTTTATGTTGAAAATTTTCTTTTTCTCCAACACTTAAATTTCCTCGTTTTTTATTCGAATTCATTATTTAAGCAATTAATAACACAATATATATTAATAATATTTGCAATAAAAACATAAACGAAAAAAAAGACTTTTTCCAATTTAAATATCAGAGTTGTCTTTTTGTTCTATTAGTTTGCGAAGCTTTTTACATGTTCTGCAATATGGAAACACCAAAACCCTTTTTTAAAATAAAGAAAAATAGAGACAAAAGATTGAACTTCAGAATAAAAAGACTATGAGCAATAAGGACTGTCAGCAATAAAAATTGTGGTGACTAAAATTTTTTGTAGTAAACAACAAAAAAAATTGTTATTACATTTTACAATAATTTTATCAAATTTTTAATTTTTTAAAAAAGTGGAATTTACGTTTTATTTCTGTAATATGTAATTTTCAATATAGCGAACTAACTAATTAAATAATTATTTTGGGAAATATAAAATAAAAAGTAAGCAGCCAACATAACTACAATGTATGTATAAATAATCATTTTCCCGCACACAAAACGGTTTTCCCGTACGTTTAATTTGCTTCCAACTCCTTACTACTTATAACTTAATTTCAACAGCCCCAAGATAGATTGTGAAAATAATATTAGTAAAAATTTGAAGAAGTTTTGAGGCACTATTTAACAAAATTTTATTTGTTGAAAAATATTATTTTAGAGCACTGAAATATCATTTTAAAAAATGCGATTCCCGTGAGTTAAATCACGGGAAACGTATGTTTTCAAATGGGTAGATTTCTCGAAAGAAAGATTTTCATTGGATTTTTCTTTTTTAATAATATCAAAAAAAGTAATATGTGTTGAATAAAAATAATTTTAATCATTTTTGATTTGCATTTTGGCAAATAATTAGAAATAAATTTTGAACACATTTTCAGCAAATAAAAAAAAACGCTTTTTCAAATAAAGAAAAAAAAAAAAATCAAAATAATTAAGAATCTAAAAGTTTTCGAAAATTAAACCTTTTTTCATTAAATTGATGAACGCTTATGAAATTTTTGTTCAGTTTAAATCACAAACTTGGATTATGGTTTTCAACATAATTGTACCTGATGTACAGTACAAAAATTTTCAAATAATATTCTAAAATTATACAATAGGTATACAACAAAACATTGAAATACCTTTATTAAAACTAATTTAAAATATGGAACTATGCGTTTTTTTAATTATAAAGCATTTATTTATAAAAGTAAATTTATAAAATTGTAGTTAAAGTAAATCACTAAATTTTTCGTTACGAATATATCTTTCACCCCAATAATAAAATATTTCGGATTTGAGGCATAAATTTTACTCATGTAAATAACTCGTATTTTTATGTCCTACTGAGTCATTCCAATCATTTAGGTTTTTTACATATTTCCAATTCTTTTAAATCAATACACACTAAAACTTTTTTTTAATTATTCGTACTTTTGTTGAAATACCTACTATTTTACTAAATTCCTTATTTTCATACTTTATTTAATATTGTTATATTTTAGTAATGAACCATAAAAACAATTTGTTTTGGAAAATAGGACATTCCTACACAGGACATAAGCTAAAATCAAGTATAAAAATAGGGGCGCGACGATTTAGGGCATTTTTTGGTGTAAGCCCTTTAGCTTGTGAAAAAATTTGGGAACTCTTGAAGGATATTAGACCTGCTGATTGTCGTCCAAAACATCTTTTGTGGTGCTTAATGTTTCTAAAGCAATATAACACTGAACACACTTCTAAAGCAATTTTAAAAGCGGACGAAAAGACTATCCGTAAATGGACATGGTGTTTTGTGAATTTATTGTCCAATTTGAATATGGTATGCACTTATACAAATGAAGTTATGGTCAATCAATAATTATAAAATGTTTCAGGTAATTTGGGAAAAAAGGTATGATGGTTCTATCCAAGGGCAAACGTGTTTTACTTCTCTAGATGGTGTTGATTTTAAAATATTGGAGCCGTCACCGTTCAGTTCGAAATGGTACAGCCACAAATTTAATGGTCCAGGATTGCGCTATGAAATCGGTCTCTGCATTCGAACTGGTTTTATTGTTTGGACACATGGAGGGTATCCTTGTGGGGAATATTCAGATCTGAAGTTAGCCAGAGATGCCTATATTTATGCTGTCAATTATGATGAATTGACTTTAGCTGACAAAGGTTACAAAGACCAAAAATATTTCATACTTCCTTCTCAAAATAACAATATCCGGCACAAAGCTATAATGTCCAGACACGAAACTATAAACAAAAGAATGAAGCAATTTAAAGTATTAAATACTCCTTTCCGAAATAGTTTAGAAAAACATTCTATGTGCTTCCATGCAGTTGCTAACATCACCCAGATAATGCTTGAAAATGGCGAGCCATTATTTAGTGTATTTTAAAGTGAACAAACAGTATTTTATAAAAAAAAAATTTGAATTGCTTTCCATTCACTTTCCCGCAACACCCAGACATTAATTTGTAATTTTTTCAATTCAATATTTATTTATTCTCTTAAATTTTGTATGTACACTAACCGTCAACCCGTGCTTAGCTACGGATTCTGACTGACTTACTTTTATAAATGGAGTTTTTGTTATCTGGTTGATAGACAATTATATTATAGGATCTAGTTATTTTATAAATTTGAGAAAAGTATCTAAGGGGAATTAAGATTTATCATTTTTACTTATTCAACACACGAAATCGAATAAACTTATGATTTCCTCCCCTTACAACAGGTTTCCAAACCAAATCAAATATATCTTTTTAATCATTTCCTCTTTTTAAGAACCAAATTTGAATGAAATCGGATGAACTTTTGCGGTCCTTCCCGAGAGAGGTTTCTGGGTAGGGGGCCATTCATATTTTAAAATAGTCTAGAACGACCCCGACACAAAGAGACGGTATAAGTTTCGAGACAATCGGTTGAGCGGTTTAGGAGCCTATTCGGAACGACAAACAGCGTTTCTGTTTCATGTATATAGATAAAAGTAAGTGATACAATTAACCATGTTGAATCCTTCAGAGTTAAATTTTTTTATGATAATAAAACATAAAAAAATAAGTTCTATACATTTAATATTTAATATTTTCATACAAAATTATGTTCGAAATTAATTTTTCGTCGCGTTATAAATTGATGTGGCTCCTTACTTTTAGTACAAATTTTATTGAAGGACTGTTTTTCAGTATAACTAATTGTTGATTTAAAGTTTTGAATTCATATTGAATTAAATAAGATTTTCCATCGGTTCCGCAAACCGGTTCACACAAATTTTCACCAATGCTTTTATCACAGAAAATTACATAGTTTAAATGGAGAGTTGAAACCGGGTTCAACTACGGTTCAACTACATACATATAAACGGTCGTAGAGTTAACCTCGGTTAACCTGACTCAACCCAAGAAATTCGCTCGGTTTAGTTAACTCTATCCATGTAAACGGTTAACCCGGTTAAAAATAAGCAAGATCTGTTTGTTTTGTTTCTTTTTTGTTGTTTGCTGTTGTCATTTTCAAACTCAATCCAACCACAGTTCAACCACATGCTTTTCGACTACATCATGTAAACAGGTCAATCTTTTCAACCACATTTCGACTCAACCACGTTTGGACCAGTGGTGGCTCTACCATATAGGCGAACTAGGCGACCGCTTAGGGCGGCAAAGTCCGTTTTGTTAAATCCATATCATTTTTTTTTAAATATTTAAAATTATTTTTTTTACTTTTAAAATTTATTTTGTTAAAATCAACAGTATTAGAAAATTGACAATAGTCGGCAATACACAATATCTATAGTTGTCAGCACTCCACTCGTCCAAAAATATATTTTTTTTAATTTAGGTTCACGTTATAAAATATAATGCATGTTTAATATAAAAAAAATTTAACGTAAGATTTGTTTTTGTGATACACGGTTAGGGTGAAGAGGAAGGGGGCGATATGTATTAAATCTGCCTAGGGCGCGAGGGTTGAAAATTTATTTTTCAGCCACCACTGGTTTGGACTATCATGTAAACTAGGTAAATGTGAACGTGAAAAGTAATATTAAAATTCTCATTTTATTTAGATTAAATTATAAATTTTACTGCGACTTTGAACAATTAATAAAAGAAAGTGATTAAATTTTTTTAAGAAAACTGCTTTGAATTTTTGTTAAAATTATAAAATTTGGCGGCATATATTTTTAATAATAAAAAAACGCAGCATAAATATACGGAAATACTGCTATTATTTACTAAAAAATATACTGAATGAAGAATATTAAAAGAAAAAGAATAATACAGTATGTTTAAAAAACTTTAAATCGTTTTTTCTCGTATTCGGTTTTTATGTAGATGCTGTTTTGTTCATTGTGACTGCAATATTATAACGAAATCAATTCGAATGGACAAAATGAAAATGCTCTTTAATTCCAGTCTGTGGCCTCTACATCATGACAGACGAAAACTGATGTAAATATAAACAAACCAATTCTTTCAGAGACATCTTGAATATCTTTACAAATCTTTAATTGGATACGACCTACATTTTAATTTATTTATTTACAAAAGATAAAGTGGTAGGTATGGTGTGGTTCGTTTGATTAAAGAAGTTGGTCTGAAAGTATTATGAATTCGAAAAAATTAATGATTTAGTTAATATAAAATATTTTTTGTTTTATTTAAAGATTAAATTCTAAAATAATTTTAAATAAATTTGTACAAGTTTCAAAAAGATTTTTTATCAATAAAGTTGCAATTGCAACATAATTGAAACAATCGAACATTGTTATATAAGAGTTAGTTTATGTAAAATAAAGTATAAACAAAAACGAACTTCAATTTGAACTTTAATTTCTATAGAATTTTTTTTATTAGTGAAGAATATGTTATGATTATAATTAGGAGAGGGGATTGAAGAAGATTATGATTCAAAAAAACTCAATAGTTTAGTCATATTTGAAAGAAAAACGACTAGAGAGAGATGGGGTAGGTAGAGGCTTAAGAAAAAGCTATAGTCTCCAAATTTATCTGGTGCCGAGTCCACTGTCTGACGTCCATTTTCAAAGGCCTGGTTTAAGCTCGCCGAGTGGGTGAGTTCCAGGTCCATAATAAAAATTATCGGATGTCGTTTCAGAAAAAAAATTCAAAGACGGACTTCAAAAGTTTGTTCGATTTCATTCAAATATGGTATGTAAAAAGAGGAACTGATTACACACAAATTTCGTAACAAAAAATTTGTTGACATCCTACCCAGGGACCTCTCATGGGGGCGGACTTCAAAAATTCGTCCGATTTTATTCAAATTTGGTTTGTAAAAAAAAGAACTGATTACACAAAAATTTCGTAACAAAAATTTGTTGACCTCATACCCAGCAACCTCGTACCCAGAGACCTCGTATCCAGAGACCTCCTACCAAGAGACCACTTATCCAGAGATCTCCTACCCAGGGACCTCCCTGGGGGCGGACTTTAAAAGTTCGTTCGATTTCATTCAAATTTGGTACGTAAGAAGAGGAAATGATTACACACAAATTTCGTAACAAAAAATTTATTGACCTTCTACCCTAGGGGAGGATTTCAAAATTTAGTCCGATTTCATTTCATTGTTGACCTCCTACTCAGCGACCCCCCCGGGGGCGGACTTCAAAAGTTCGTCTGATTTCATTCAAATTTGACACGTAAAAAAAAAAAATTATTACACAGAAATTTCGAATGGCACCCTACCCAGAAACCCCTTCCGATTTCATTCAAATTTGATTCTTAAAAAGCGGAAATGGATAAAAACAAAAATTTGGTTTGGTTTGGAAACCTGTTTAATATGGTGTTCGCATTAGGAGAATATTAGTGGAATATGCTGTTATCCGGAATATTTCAGGAATATGAACTGGATTTTTCTTATAAAAAAATTATGCGGAATATGTATATTCCACTTTCATATTCTAGTTTGTCAGGGTTAGAATTCTACATTTCTAGTTATTTTCACTCATTTTTTGAAATTTTGTTATAGTTGGCAACAATTTTTTTGTCAAATTCGAGTCAAAATGAAAAAAAAAACAAATAAAATTGATAACAAGCGAGATAAAAAGTCAAAATTTTCAACAACAAAAACTTTTTCTCTTTCTCAATTTTTTTTTTTACACCATCAAATTCCAGTTCTCATCAAATTTTGTAATGCGAACGGCAATTTGTTTTCCAGAATATAAGTGGAATTCAAATTATAATGCGAACAAGGTATAAGCGAAGGATGGGTTTTTTTGTATACTTTTATTGAATTGATCACAATTATTTGTAAAGTTGTTTTATAATTTATGGAGTATTTCTTATGCATTTCTACTCGTTCATGAACAATTAGACGAGTCGCTATTTGAACACGTACATACACGTTTCTCGATCTTCTTTCCAACCGGGCAACGAATGGGTTGGAACTAATTTGTTTTGCATCCACCCGTACAGTGGAAACGACCAGTCTCATTACCAGTAGGTGACCTGGTTTTATCCATGTCCAAGGCAAATCCCAAAACGAACATAACTCGGGGTTCTAGCATTCACACCGGAGCATGAGGAACCAGATTCTCTGCCACAATGCATCGAGAGTCTTCTATATCCATTGTGAAGCCCAAAACCGCTCCTGGACAAGCAGACTCAGAATGACATCGCGACAGCCTGTCTTGATATTTCCTACTTTTACAGTGAATTCCCTAGTCATGAAAGAGCATTGACTTGAAGATTCACTCCAGAAGCAGGAGCGACCAGATGGCGGACAGCGAAGTCCAAGCTTTGGATTTTTGGATAGGCCCAAGGACTGGATCGGTTAGGTTGCCTATTGGAGCGGCTACATGACATAACCGCGAAAAAAAAAATAAAAGAGTCATAATCGCGAAAAATGTTTTATATTTCATTTTGTCATAACCGCAAAAAAACAGGGCAATAAACCAAACACCAGTCCGACCGCCGCCCTCCACCCCCCTCTCGTTTTGTGACAGGCCCTGTACTACCTGCACAAAAATGGGCCTAATCGAGCAAAAAATATGTACGAAAATATACTGTTTTTGTTAAATTGTGTTTTCGGTCAGTTGTGTTTCCGGTCAATTAACGGTAAGTTGATTTTTCATAATTAGAATTAAAATTCTAATTTTTGAATTTCGCGATTATGACTTATTTTTTTGTTATACCGATAAAAATCGAATTTTTGAGTTTCGCGGTTAAAACAAAAAAAAATGTTATAAACTCGAATAACTAAGCTTTTTTTTTAATTATAACCGCGAATGACAAAAACAAAATTTTTTTTTTTGCGTTTATGAAAAAATTTTTTCGCGGTTATGATATTCGCGGTTATTTGAGATCACCATTGGAGCGGTTTGCAAAACAGACTCGCATACACATTTTGACGATGTGAAACTGTTTTCGAAATTTCACCGTTTGTATATGTTTTTGAAATTACAATTTACAAAACAATTCCATATTGCAAAAAAAAAATTTTTAGGTGTAGAATTGCGTTAGTAAATTAATTTTTTACTAGAATTTATCAAGTGCATATAGATTTTTTTATTGTATATGCACGAATTAAAATTAATTGAAAATTTTAAAACCTTAATGCAACGTTGACGGCATACATAGCAATCCTCACTCATTTCTTATAAAAACTCATTTGTTTTAACATTTGAGTGAGGAATGAGGAGCCAAATGAAATGAGTGAGGAAATGAGGCAGTCCTCAAAAGTTTATTTTGTTTAAGTTTTGTAATAAAATAAAAAGAATAAAATAAAAAGAAAACAAGAAAAAAAATACTGGGTTGATTATAAAAATGAAGCGAGTCGATGATCCGGCTGTCTGATTGATTTACATGTTTCAATCCATAATACATAAGCGATAGCGCCGACAAAAAAAAATCTTGTAATGCAAGCTAACTTTTATCAACATAACCCAGAATATTAATAGACCTAATTAGTCCTCATTTCTTACTCACTCACTCACTCACAACCATTTGAGGAAATGAGGCAAAAATGAGGTATAAATGATTACATCAATTGAAGAAAAAAAGTGAGTAACAAATGAGAAATTGCGATGTATGGTTGACGGTTACAAATATGTACATATAATTAACGTGAAATAAGAAACAAATGATAAGCATCCATATAAATAAGCCAGAATTAAAATTTCCTTTTTAATAGTTTATTTAACTTCGAAGTGTTACATTTTTAAAATGAATTTTTTTGCATTATTTTCTGTTATTATCATTATTCTGGTTGCAGCAATTGATGCAGCTCCTGGACTATTTGACAATTGCGCATAGCGTTGCCAGGTTTTGAAAACTCAAAAGGAGGACATGATGAAAAAAAAACTCATTTAAACTAAAACAATTCATTTATTACATGAGTAGTAGCACCAGTCATGCTTTTCTGGCGGTTCGCACAAATCGTTTAGTCTAAATCTTATGGTTCGTGGGGGGTGCCTTAAGATCAAGTGACATAAAGTCAATTGATTCTTATTGTTCTAAGAATGAATTGTAAAACAATAAAACAAATTTTGCCTTTTCTCAAAAAAAATATGGCCTTTTCCAAAAAATTGTATTTCTTCCTGAACTTTTTAATTTTAAATTATTTCTAAGAATGAATTGTAAAACAATAAAACAAATTTTGCATTTTCTCAAAAAAATATTTCTTTTTCCGAAAAATTTGGCCTTTTCCAAAAAATTGTATTTCTTCCTGAACTTTTTAATTTTAAATTATTTCTAAGAATGAATTGTAAAACAATAAAACAAATTTTGCCCTTTCTCAAAAAAATATTTCTTTTTCCGAAAAATTTGGCCTTTTCCAAAAAATTGTATTTCTTCCTGAACTTTTTAATTTTAAGTTATTTTCGACATTACTTAATTTTTATAATTTTAAGTTATTTTTCGACATTATTCATTATTCGATTTAATTTCGTTATGAACGAATATCGATTTTTTATGCGTGAGGTGCGGGTGGAAAAGGCCAAATTTTTCGGAAAAAGAAAATTTTTTTTGGGATTTTATAATTTTAAGTTATTTTTCGACATTATTCATTATTCGATTTAATTTCGTTATGAACGAATATCGATTTTTTATGCGTGAGGTGCGGGTGGAAAAGGCCAAATTTTTCGGAAAAAGAATTTCGTTATGAACGAATATCGATTTTTTATGCGTGAGGTGCGGGTGGAAAAGGCCAAATTTTTCGGAAAAAGAAAATTGACTTTATGTGTTATTCTAAAATATGATTTAAAATCAAGATCTAAAGTGACATAAAGTCAATTGACCTTATGTCACATTTTAGAAAAAGACATAAAATCAATTGACTTTTTGTCGTTTTGAAAGTGACTTACAATCTATTTACTGAACATTATCAAAAAAATATATCTTGACTTTATGTCACTTTTAATTTTTTTTTGCAAAGCGACATAAAGTCATTTGACTTTAGGTCACTTTAAATCTTGACTTTATGTATCATTTTAGAAAAAGACATAAAATCAATTGACTTTATGTCGCTTTGAAAGTGACTTAAAGTCAATTGACTTTATGTCACTTGATTTTAAGGCACCCCCCATGGTTCGTGCGAACCGGCTATTTGAAATAATTTTAAATGATTTAATTAATTTTTAATTAATTTATTGATTTTTAATTTTAATGTTTTTTTTATGCATACTAAATTTCAGTTGTATATAAATAATATTTATTTTTTTAAATTAATTAGTGAATTAATAAAAAAAAAGTGGGTTTCATGCAGTTTAATTTTTTTAGTATACTATTTCCTTGCAAAATAATTTCACTGCGAACCAGTTGATGAAATTTTGGGAAATAATCACTCAGTACAGTAGCACCATTAAAAATTATAATATGTACACAAAACAAAAGAAAAAGAATTTTAGTTATTCACAAAAGAAAATAAATCGAGAAAATAAAGCGAGCAACAGGGTAACTACGATAATTTTTTTGTAAATTTCAATATGGAGGACATTTAAGCCTTTTTGGAGGACGGATATTTTAAGTAGTAAATGGAGGACTGTCCTCCCTAAAGGAGGACGCCTGGCAACGCTAATTGCGCACTAATTCCATTAAAAAGAAGCCCAGTAAGCGGAACTGATGGGGAAACTTATGGCAATTTATATGCAATCGATTGCGCCAAAAGATCTGATCCAAATTTATCGATTGCCCATAAAGGAAGATGTTGAAATATAGTAAATACATTTTATTTATCAATATGTTACCTACATTTAACATTAAAGTTCAATTAAAATCAAGTATACTTTAAAAAAATTAACATTATTTTTATTACGGATGAATGTTGTCATATTCCGTTTAGATCCGTTTTCGATCAGTTCGATAAAGTGAAATACATCAAGTTAAAGTTAAGTTTCTGGTTTAAAATGGTGTAAACAAATTTAAATCGATTAAGATTAAGAGCAAGAAATCTCTGTCAATCCTCTTAACTTAAACAGAAAAAAAATTTGAACCAAACAAATTTTAATTAGAATTAAATTGTACTTTACATTATTGTTCCTACAATATATAATGTATCATAATCTTGATTCGAAAGTATTCATAAATTCTATTTAGAAATGTGAAACAAAGTATGAATACTTGATTTTTTCATTTTGAAAGGCATAAAGTGAGACAAGGGTGAAAAGTTGTGACAAAACATGTAAATTGATGCTGGAACTAAGTCATTGCCTCAAACATTATGCAAAAACTTTTTAGGATATAGAAGAATTATTCTTATTGTACTATTATCTTCCAAAGTGACGGCTAAGCTATCTATAAAAATATTTTAAATTTAAAGATCTTCTTGTTGAATTTTGCACCCGTTTAAAAAGCTTTTCAATAAAATACGACTTCATGGTATAAAAATCGGATGATAAATCAAAAAGTGACCTTAAACAAACAAAATGAAGCATTCTTTATGATTAAAATTATTTTTAAAACATATTAAAATTTTAAATATATTATTTTTTCAAATGCCAGACATTAATGTGTAATTTTTTCAATTTAATATTTATTTATTCACTTAAATTTTCTACGTAAACTAACCGCCAACCCGTGCTTAGCTACGGATTCTGACTGACTTACTTTTATAAATGGAGTTTTTGTTATCTGGTTGATAGACAATTATATTATAGTAGCTAGTTATTTTATAAATTTGGAGAAAGTATCTAAGGGGAATTAATATTTATCATTTTTACTTATTCAACACACGAAATGGAATGAACTTATGATATCCTCCCCTTTAACAGGTTTCCAAACCAAATCAAATATATCTTTTTAATCATTTCCTCAATCCAAATTTGAATGAAATCGAATGAACTTTTGCGGTTCTTCCCCGGAAAGACTTCTGGGTAGGAGGCCATTCAAATTTAAAAATAGTCTATAACGACCCCGACACAAAGAGACGGTGTAAGTTTCGAAACAATCTGTTGAGCGGTTTAGGAGCCTATTCGAAACGACAAACAGCGTTTCTGTTTCATGTATATAGATAAAAGTAAGTGATATAATTAACCATGTTGAATCCTTCAGAGTTAAATTTTTTTTAATGATAATAAAACATAAAAAGTTGTATACATTTAATATTTAATATTTTCATACAAAATTATGTTCGAAATTAATTTTTGGTCGCGTTATAAATTGATGTGGCTCCTTACTTTTAGTAAAAATTTTATTCAAGGACTGTTTTTCAGTATAACTAATTGTTGATTTAAAGTTTGTTCGACACACTCTAATTCATAATGATTGTCATATGTAATTCCATCACTTCCACATACTGGAGACCAAATAATTGGAATCTGACATAAAATAAGTGTTTTTTTTTTTTTTTTTTTTAATTACGTTTTGATTTGATTGCAAATCACTCTGAAAGCATTCGCCTAATTTGAGTTATTTGGGGATAAAACCCTCCCTTTCAGAAAAAAAGAAGAGAAAATAACAAAAAAAAAAACATAAGCACTTACAAAATTAATAAGAAAACGCAAAACTTTTAACAATAATGCTAAGTTGGATTCAATTCGAAAATAAACGAGTCAGTCAACAATTTAAAAAAAAAAATAAATGCAGTCATATTTCTAGTCAAAACTTAATTTTTAATGCAAACTTTTAACCAATTTATTTTTTAAATAACAAAATTATTAGAACTATTTGTTTTATTTTGTACCATTGTACATGTGAATAGTTGGAAATTAAGGAACTTATTAATTCAATAACATTAAATCACAATATGTATAGTATTATAAAAAAAACTAAAAATTAAGTTTTTGCAAACATTTCTTAGTTCCAGAATCATTCGTATTTAAAAATCATATATCCTAATTTGCCAAAAAATCCTAATTTTCGGTCTCTATGTAAATTTCGGAATTTATAGCGTAAGATTCTTTTTTACTATTTCATCGAAAATTTTTTTAGGAATACGAAAACGAAAACAACATTGGTTTCGAAGAATAAAAAAAGGACAAAAATAAGAAATAATTGAATTTTTTTACTCAATCATTTAAAAAAAGTATGACCTTATTTTTGATGAAATCCAATCAAAAAAAAAAATTCCAATCAAAAATTCAAGTTTAAAAAAATTCTCTCAAATTTTTCCTGTCAAACAAAACAATTTCCTGCCAGATACGTTAAACTACTATATACTATCTTCGTTAGTAAAATTTTATTTTTACGAAGATTTTTGTCGATGATTGTTCTTCTATTCTTAAATAATCAAATTAAAAATGAAACGAAGCTCAATAACAAATTTCTTTAGTGAAAAATTAATGAAAAATGGTATCATAATTTTCACCACGTCCTCGTCGTTGATCCTGGATTAAAGCTGAGATTGAAAAAAAATTATTTATAGCATTCCTTGAAATACTATAAAAAATAACCCCCCTTTACTCCTAGCCTAGATCCGCTAGTGCTTCACGATAAAGACTTTATTGAAATAAGTTTTTGAATTTTTTTTATTTATTCCATAACATGATCATAAACGTCTCTAATAATTCTATTCCGAAATGAATCATTTATTTTTATTTATAGGTTTAATACGTAAAAATAACAAATACATGTGCATTTAATATTCAACATTTGATTCGTTTAATTAAAAAAAATAGAATAATATGAATGTAAACTATTAATTTGAAAAATTGAATTCGGCAACTTATTTATTTTTGAATTTTAACTATTTTAATATTAGTAGTTAAGATTTAAAAAATTAAAAAAAAAGAATAATCAACGTGTTAAAAATGTGTGTTTTGTTAATAAACTTTGTGTGATAAAGACATTATGTACAATGATTTTGTCCAATCTTTTTTAGTTGAATATGTAAATATGTATATATTTATGAGTAAACATGTATATATGTATATACAGTGGTGTTATCTAAATGTTTTATCAACCGGTACGGATTTTTCATAATTTTACAATTTTTTATAATGTTATAAAAACATTTATTTTTTATATCTATAGGTCATAATCGATTGGCCTCATAAACTTAGTTTCTATCTATGGTATTTTGGAAGTTTTCACTGTCGTTCCAGGCTGAAGTTCCAGAATTTCAGTTGACCTGGGGATAGCACAAAGCTGAAATTCAATAATGTTATTAATAGTAGCTCCATACTGAACTTCAATCAATTTATTTCGATTAGGACCAGGCTGAGTTTCAACAGTTTCATTTCTGGTTCCAGTTTTACTACATTTTGGTGCAGAAATAAAAAATTTTGTTGCATCTTCATATTTTTATAAATTGCGAAATATTTAATTTTATAAAATTGAAATACATAATAATGTCTTTATGGGAATTACTACTTTACCTCTATTATTTAATTTGTCTTAAAATACTAATATGACAAGAACTTACTTAAATTAATTTACCGTGAATACGCTTAGATTTTCGAATCAGCATCAGGAAAAATGCAAACCACATAGATCAAAATTTACCAATTTAAAAAAAAAAAATCAGTACTACGCTTCAGTTTAAATTTTAATTTATCTTAGTATACAAATAATTACATTTAATGTGAATGTTGAATTCAAGTGAGACTTTGTGAATTAGAAAAATGCGATGCCTAGACAACAACCATTTGTGTATTTTGGAAAATAAACTTAAAAATAAAAAACTTGAGCCTATTTCAATATTTTTTTCAACAAATATACGACAATTTCATATTGAGAAAATATTTTAATTTCGAAGTTATTTTCATTTTTTCAGAGATAACCAACCATTTTCATTGTATTGTCCAAAATCTTATTTAAAGTGAAATTCGGGTTATTTTTAATTAATGAAACTTGCTTTAGCAACCGGTACGGAGTTCTTACTATTTTTTAGCAACCGGTACGGCCGTACCGGACCGTACCGGCTAGATAACACCACTGTGTATATATCTATATTTGTACTGAAAAATAAGCAACAGCTACATGTAATAATGAAGATAGTGGCGCCACTTCAAATATGTGTTGCGAAGAAAATTGTTTTATTCTCTTAAATAAAAGCACAGGCGGTAAGGTGCAATTAGCTGATGATAAAAAGGTAGATATTTTAGGAACTGGCACAGTTAAATTAAATGTTAAAATTAACAGCCAAGTTGAGATTTATTTTTGTATGACACATTATTAGTCCCTGGATTAAGAAGTAATTTGATTTATGCCAGTAATGCTACTAACAAGGACTGTCAAGTTATTTTTAATGGTGATAATGCATATGTAGAAAAAAATGGTAAAATATTATTACAAGCAAAAAAAAGGGACGGTTTATTTGTTGTTAATGTTAATCAGCATCAATCAAATTTAGTAAAAAAGTTAGAGTCAGAGTTTGAAAAATGGCATTGTCGTCTTGGACATTTAAACAAAGATTCACTTCTTAAATTAAACAATAGAAGTATGGTTGTAGGCTTACCCGAATTTAAGAAAACAGAATTAAACTGTGTTTCATGTATTATGGGGAAACAAACAAGATTACCTTTTCAAAATAATTTTCAAAAACGTTCATCTGAAGTTTTGGAACTAGTTCACACTGATTTATGTGGCCCGATGAAACTAGAATCTATTGGTAAAGCTAAATATTTCGCAACATTTATTGACGATTTCAGTCGCAAGATTTTTGTCTATTTTTTGAAAAAAAAGAGCGATTACATTGATGCACTTAAAAATTTCAAAGTTTTTTCAGAAAATCAAACCAATAAGAAAATTAAGTCCATTCGAAGCGATAAAAAAAAATTGTTATAATCGCGAATAACTAAGCATTTTTTTAATTATAACAGCGAATGACAAAAAAAAAATATTTTTTTTTGTTACAACCGCGAAACTCATGCAAATTCCAGTTTCGCGGTTATGACAAAAAATTTTCAGATCACCATTGGAGTGGTTTGCAAAACATACTCGCTTCCAATACCAACCATCGCCGGAGCTATCAGCCTAAGCCAGCGGAGTAAACTCCACTAACTTCGTCTGGTAGCTCCAGCACCTAAAGAGAAAGAAGAAGAGAATTTTAGCTGTATTAGCCAGTCTAGGTCAGTGGATACCATTTTAATCCAGGGTAGAGCTGGTTAGTTTCAGTCTTATATAGAGAAGTACTTACCTATTTGTGTCAAAACATTTTGACGGTATGAAACTGGTTTCGAAATTTCACCGTTTGTATATGTTTTTGAAATTACAATTTACAAAACAATTCCATATTCCCAAAAAAATTTTTTGGGTGTAGAATTGCATTAGGAATAAAAATAGCAAATAATTTTTTACTAGAATTTTATCAAGTGCATATAGATTTTTTTATTGTATATGCACGAATTAAAATTAATTGAAAATTTTAAAACCTTAATGCAACGTGGACGCTTATAAATATGTACATATTATTAACGTGAAATAAGAAACAAATGATAAGCATCCACATAAATAAGCCAGAATTACAATTTTATTTTTAATAGTTTATTTAACTTTGCAGTGTTAAATTTTTAAAATGAATTTTTTTGCATTATTTTCTGTTATTATCATTATTCTGGTTGCAGCAATTGATGCAGATCCAATTGATGCAGAAACAATAATAAAAACATTAAGAGAATGTCATTATATTTGTTATTAAACCAGTATGCGGAACTTATGGGAAAACTAATCGAACTGAAGGCACTCTTAATTGCCAAAAATTGAAATTTGATCCAACTTTATCGATTGCCCATAACGGACCATGTTAAAATGTAGTAAATACATTAAACATTAAAGTTCAATTAAAATTAAGTATATTTTAAAAAATTAACATTGTTTTTATTAATACAGATGAATGTTGTCATATTCCGTTTAGATCCGTTTTCGATCAGTTCAAAGTGAAATACATCAAATTAAAGTTAGGTTTCTGGTTTAAAATGGTGTTAACAAATTTAAATCGATTAAGATTAAGAGCAAGAAATCTCTGGCAATCCTCTTAACTTAAACACAAAAAAAATTTGAACCAAACAAATTTTGATGAGAATTAAATTGTACTTTACATTATTTTTCCTATAATATACGGGTGCGGGCCTCTTTGCAAATTTTATATTGCAAAAGTCTATTTGGCCGAACGCCAGCTATCAAATTTTTATGTTTTGCAAATCTCCATTTCGTAAAAAAAAACTCTTTAACAAAATTCCATATGGCCTAATGCGACACTTCGCAAAAAGATATTTCTCAAAATACCAATTCACAACATTATATTAATTGATTCTAATTATAATTCTTTCTTATGTTTACGTACAGGATTTTTATTATATTAAGAAAACACATATTAAATATATGACATATTAATAAAATAAAATGCATATAATTGGAATTGGAATTGTTTAATTTAATTATATGCATTTATCCATTATACAATTAATTTTAGTGCATTCTAAATATACATTTTCTTTTTGGCGTAATTTACATTTCGAGCGCTCAAAATGTGAATTACACCAAAAAGGGTAGTTGCGACTTGCGAAATGTATTTTTTGCCAAAAGTAGTAGTTGCGAAATGTTCTTATGCTAACTGAAAAGTTGCTAACTGTCTCATTAGGCCAAAGCGGACTTTTGTTAACTATCCGTTTTGTGAAATGGTTCTTTTGCGAAGTGTCTTTTTTGCCAAATGGAATTAGGCAAAATGTCTATTTGCGAAATATTTTTCGGCGATTCGTGTAAAACCCTATTATACAATGTATCATAATCTTGAATCGAAATTATTCATAAATTCTATTTAGAAATGTGAAGCAAAGTATGAATACTTGATTTTTTCATTTTGAAAGGCATAAAGTGAGAAAAGGGCGAAAAGGTGCAAAGTAGCATAAATCACGACCATTACAAAATTTCACAATGGGGTCTTCTCAACAGAGTTGAGTTCAACGCATCCAAAACTCAATGCTGCCTAATTTCTAGAAAGCTGTCAACTTTCGATCCCCAATTTACTTTTCAAGGAGAAAGTATTGCCAAATCTGGAAGCCTTGACATTTTAGGTTCGAAAATAACTAGCGATTTAAGCTGGAAAATTCATATTTTCGAAACGGCTAAAAACGCAGCTAGGTTTTTTGAAAAGATGTAGACAATACTTTTCCCCCTCTGATCTCTTAAACATTTACAAATCCTACATACGACCGAAATTAGAATATAATTCGCATATATGGGCTGGTGCTCCCAAAACCTATCTTGAATACCTGGACAAAGTTCAGAGAAGGGCTATTAGATTGATAAACAATCACCAAACCACCAGCTCATTAACATCACTTAACCACCGTCGTAATGTAGGTTCTCTTTCCATTTTTTATAAATACCTTGTTGGAATGGATACGTGTTCCCTGGAAGTAAAGACCCTACTTCCTCAACTTCAAGTATTTGCACGCCAAACACGTACTGCTTCAACGTCACACCCATATTTCGTAAAAATTCCCAGATGTGATAGAACGAGCTTCGGAGATTCGTTTTCAATTCGCACCTCGAGAATGTGTCAAAATTGTTCCCGTCAGCTGACGGACGTTTGACTTACGACTTGCGCCGCTTTAAGAAGAGTGTACATGATTATCTACTAACTGTCCCACTTTTTAATCCCTTCTAAATTTCCTATCCTCATTACCAAATCCATACTTCTTTAAGTATAAAAGGTATCCCACCTAGTGATTTGGTAACTTTAATAAAAAAAAAAAAAAAAACATGTGAATTGTGCTGGAACTAAGTCATTGCCTAAAACATTATGCAAAAACTTTTTAGGATATAGAAGAATTATTCTTATTGTACTATTATCTTCCAAAGTGACGGCTAAGCTATTTATAAAAACATTTTAATGCGTAGGGGATCGTTATGTTGTATTTAGTGCTATAGAATTTAGATCACTAAATGGAGTATTATATGCATCAATACACATGCAATCATTTAGATGCATCTGCGTAAATAATTAAAAAATTTAGATGCATCAGCGTATATAATGAAAAAATTTAGATGCATCAGCGTAAATAATGAAATCATTTAGAATATTTAGATGTTTCGTATTGAATTTTACGTAGTACCTAAACAAACATAATATCTCTCACAATATTTCAATACAGTCAAATACAAAAAAAAAAAAAAAAAAAAAATGAGAACTACGTAATTCATACACAAAAATAATATCACTAAAAGAAAGAGAAATTAAAGGATAATTAACGTGGAAAAATTCCCTTGGCTTCTTTTATCTGTAAAAGAAAGAGAAATTAAAGGATAATTAACGTGGAAAAATTCCCTTGGCTTCTTTTATCTGTAAAAGAAAGAAAAATTAAAGGCTAATTAACGTGGAAAAATTTCCTTGGCTTCTTTTATCTGTGAATGAAAGAGAAATTAAAGGATAATAAACGTGGAAAAATTCCCTTGGCTTCTTTTATCTGTAAAAGAAAGAGAAATTAAAGGATAATAAACGTGGAAAAATTCCCTTGGCTTCTTTTATCTTTATTTTTTATTATAAATTATCTCTATATTCTATCTTTGCAACTACCTCTCCCCTACGCATTAAAACAGTATATTGGATATGTTAACAAAATTTGTTATAACAACTCGTTGTCTATACACACAAACACATAGACACTTGTCAAAATTATATCACTCGACCTTCGGTCTCGTGATATAATTTTGACTCGTGTCTATGTGTTTGTGCACTCTAGAAAGTTTTTGATGTGAAATTACCACGATTATCGATGGTAATAAATTGCCATCGATAATCGTGGTAAATTTACTCTGCATGTGTAACACAAAATATTTACACATTTTGGTGTAACGTAAAATTACTCTAGAAAAGAATAATTTTACATCAAAGTTTACGCGAAATTAACGCAAAATTACTTCCAATAGAGAAAATTTTAACATAAAGTCGTAATATTAAACAAAAAATTACGCCAAAAGGTTGTAATTTAAATTTACACCAAAAAGACGTAAAAAAATTTTAAATTTTAATACCGTGGCTGAGTGGTAGCGTTGGCGGATTACAATGCTAAGGACGCAGGTTCGAATCCCGAAGACGGCATAAGAAAAATTAAATAAAAAATTTTTTGGATTTCTTTTTTTTTTTTTTCTTTTTTTGAATTTTTTTATTATAATTTTTGTTTTTGCATTTTTTTTTTTTTTTGAATTTTTACTTTTTTTTGAATTTTTATTTTTTTTGAATTTTTATTTTTTTTTGATTTTTTTTTTCTTTTTAATTTTTTATATTATATTATTTTCCTTTCTAATTTCTTCTTCTAATTTTTTCTTATTGAATTTTTCTTATGCCGTCTTCGGGATTCGAACCTGCGTCCTTAGCATTGCAATCAGCCAACACTACCACTCAGCCACGGTATTCAAATTTAAAACCGTATAAAATAGAAAATATAAATTTGGTATACACATTTTCTGTGTGGTGTGTTGGGGATTTCTAACATGATTACAACTTACAACTGTGATGTACTTTTTTAAATCCCAGAGTTCAAATTTACACCTGGAGTGTACACATTAAACTACAGAGTTTAAGTTTACACTGGAGGGTCTATACATTAAACCATAAAATGTAAGTTTACAGCATAGAGTACAACAGTATTAAACCACAGAGTTTAAGTTTACACCAGAGAGTTTTCATTATTGAACCACAGGTGTAAATTTAGACCAAGAGTGTACAATGTTAAGCAACAAAGCGTATGCTTACAAAACGGCGTGTGTATTTTTAGAGTATATCATTCAATTCTATAATGACTGTTGTCACATTTCAAATTTAGGTAATTCTATGTCATTTATAACAAAATCGATTCAAATAACATAAGATCTGACTCATATGACTTATGGGATTTGAATTCTGTTTTTAAAGTTTTTCAATTCAAAAAAGTTTTTGGAAAAAAAATTTTTCTAATTTTCCTTTTTTTTTTTATTTTTATTTTTTTATTTATTTTTATTTTTTCTTTTATTTATTGTTGTCGGAAAAAAAAAAAGAAAGGATTTTAAGGAGAAATTTTGATTTTTAAAAAAAAGACATACGGGTTTTTGAATTCTATGGTCGGACTATGAATAACAATAAAATAAATTCTATATAAACCTAAAAAATTAACGATTTACTTTAAGTTCAAAAGTAATTTTAATTGACTACAGTATAAAAATACTGATAAATTTTTTTTTATAATATTAAAATCAAAAACAATAACAAAGTAAAATTCCAAAAAAATAAAATAAAATAAAAAATTAAATTTAAGTTTTTGTTTAATAAAAATTAAAATTAAAAAACGATCAAAAAAAAGCTTTAATGTTTGCTTTTATTAATAATAGAGATCGTTTTTAACAAAAGTTCTTAACAAAAGTTTAGGTAAATATATTTAAGTAGTTGTTTAATAAATGTTAAAATTTTAAAAAAATTAAAAACATAGTGTATGAACAAAAAATATTTTTCTCTGTAGCTTCTGAAGATGGGATTGATGTAATCCCGAAACATGTCAAGCATTTAAACAAATAAAATAAAAAAAAATGTTGGATATAACCGAAGAAAATTGTTTTCAATCATTAATTTAAATCCAAAGAAAGAAAAAATCATTACTATAAATATGTCGGACAACCAAAGAAGTCATCAACATCGTGATTTCATTCAAAATCAATACAGAGAAAGAGTGCTGAACCAAAGAAATCATCATCATCTTAATTTCATACATTTCCAATACGGAGAAAAAGCACACAACATCATGAAAAAAATTCTAAACAATACCGGAAAAATTGCAAAAATTAATAATAAGAAATATTTTCTTGTAAAATGTAAAAAATTTGGAATTTTACCTAAAAGTTTTTAGTTTAATTTCGGAAATTATGGTAAGAGATTTAATTCTTATTTTTTTGACAAATTTTCGTCGGAGTTTTTTCTAAAATTATTAAATTCAGAAATTATTATAAATTTTAAAAAACATAATCAATTATTACAATATTGTGATTCATTGTTTGACGAATTAGAGCTTTTAGTCAGTCAATTTCATTTTCATGACTTTATAGAACATGTTGAAAGTAGATATGAATCTATCTTTAACACAGAAAAGAATACACTTGGAAACAGATTTCAAAATCTTTATAATGACGAAATAAGGCGAATTGAAAATTTACAAAATACGAAGACCGATAAATTTTTAGTTAACTTAACTGACAGAAGAGGTAAAAGAAATTTTGGACTTGGGTCCTAAGTTTAATTTACCTTATACTTCGAATAAAAAAATCCCGTTTCATGATATTATTGCAAATGTTGAAACCTCTATAAGTTTTTCGGAACAAAAAACTTCAATTCAAAATGATATTAGTAATGTTTTAAAAAATTTTAAATCCAAAAAAACCAAGCTCAGTGTAGAAGATAAACTTTTACTGAATAAATATAATATTAAACAAGAATTTTTGAAGAACAAAACTGACATATTGGTTACTAGGGCAGATAAAGGTAATGTCACTGTTATAATTAAAAAAGAAGACTACATAAATAAATTCAATGACATCTTAAATGACAATAACAGTTATCAAATAGTTAAAAAGGACCCAACTTCCTTCTTACAAAATAAAGTCAATGAATTACTCAAAATGTGGGAACAAAATAAATACATAGATAAAAAAATAGCTAAAGACCTGAGACGGTACAATAGCGTTATCCCAAAAATGTATGGACTAGTTAAGATTCACAAACAAAATAACCCTTTACGACCAATAGTTTCTGATATAAACTCAGCCCTATATAATTTATCCAAGTTTTATTCTAATATTTTAACAAAAATAACCGGAAAATCTGAAAGCTTTATAAAAAATTCATTTGAGTTCGTTAACAAGATAAAAAATATTTCTATTCCTAATAATTATTCTATAGTTTCTTTCGACGTTATTATCTTTTTTCCAATATACCAAGTGCACTTGTACTTAAAATTATAGAAGAAAAATGGTCCAAAATAGAAGAATATACAGATGTCCCAAAACGACAATTTTTAACCGGCTTACAAATAATACTCAATAATTGCTATTTTTCATTTAACGACGTCATTTACAAACAAATATTTGGATCACCTAAGGGTTCCCCTGTCTCTCCAGTTCTAGCTAATTTGGTACTTGAACATTTAGAAGACATAATATTACCAAAATTAAGACAAGAAGATAAAATAAATTTTTTATTTTTCTTTAGATATGTAGACGATTGTTTATTATGTTTACCTACAGAAAAAGTTCAATACGTTCTTGATTGTTTTAACAAACTAGAAAATAGAATCAAGTTCACAGTAGAGACAGAAGCTAATAAAAAAAAACACACGAAGCAGTCATAGAACTGCCTACAGAAGTTTATACTTAAGATTTAAACTATGAAATAACAGTGGCTACAAATAATGGACTTCTTTTGGACTGATTTTTATTTTAATTTACATTTTGTACTGAGCAGCCCATCATTTGTAGCCACTGTTATTCATAGTTTTTAAATCTTTTTTCATAATAATTAGTTTTTTTGAGATATTTAAACAAACCAAAATGTTTTTATCAGCCACTAATTTATCATTTTTTATACATATTCTATTTTTGAAGCAAAACACAGAGCTAAGTAAAATTGTAGCAAATTTGGTTCAAAAAAATTTGCAAATTAGGCGCTCTTTGATTTTTTATTTTAATTTATATAAATGGAAAAAACTTTTAATTAATAAATAGTGTTTTATAATTTTATAATACATATTATAGAATTAAAATGTAGCTAAAAACTTATTTGAGAACTTAGTTGAAAACTGTATAATTTCATATATGAATTAATG
This sequence comes from Hybos culiciformis, assembly GCA_964007475.1. Taxonomy (NCBI): domain Eukaryota; kingdom Metazoa; phylum Arthropoda; class Insecta; order Diptera; family Hybotidae; genus Hybos; species Hybos culiciformis. Next base: position 100,546,950 of record OZ023273.1, read on the forward strand.
CAATTGAATATTGCTATAAAATGGATGTAAAAAATATTGGAAACGTTGACAGATGCATAAATTTAAGTATCGAGATGCTATTTCTTTTTAAAAATTTAATTGTGAAAAAAAAAACTACCCTATTCAGAAATCAGTTTTTTAATAGCGAGTTGAATGAACTATTTTTCAATATTGTGGGCAGCGTTCTGTAATATTCACAGCTTTTTCGTGCAATCTTATTTTCACAATAGAATTAACATAATCTTGTGATCATTCATAAAAAATTTAGACACCGGATAATAGGTATATCACTAAAGTCCCAACTAATTTTCAAACATGTTTTACCACTTACTATGACAAGACAGTTATATGTATATATGTATTTAAACAAGCATTTGTTAATCCTGTTGTAGTTAATAAGATAATAAACGCTAAAAAAAGTACGAATTTCCCGGGAGAAAAATAAGTAAGAAAAGTGATCACATTTCATTTCATGTTTCATGTTTTTGTTTTATTTTTTTTACAGAGATCATGTAACCACTAAAGTTATAAACATTATATCCTATAAAACAAATTTATAATATTGGACGCACTAAACTCGTTACAAATAATTTTATTAAAGCCTTGAGAAACAACATAGGTATATTTTGGCATTGATAGTATAGATATCGATCAAGTAATTTATCATTATAGGTTTTCCCGGCTCAAAATATGCAAAAAAAAAAATTTTCAAAATAGGTAGCTCTGGTGAAATAAAGATTACCAGACCAAAAATTTTGGGTAGGAATTCATAATTATCGTACACTTTTTAATTTCAAATATATGTATATATAGGGCCCAATATTACAAGCAAAAAAATTACATATTCTACCAATAAAAAAATTATGTTCAAAAAAATTAAAAATTATTATGTTCAAAAAAATTAAAAAAAAAATGTATTCATTGGGGGGAATCGAACCTGACACCTTCACTCTTATAGTCCGATTTTCTAGCCACCAAGCCATATAGCCCATATGATTTTGGATTTCTAAAATATAATAAAAAAATTCTAATAAACCATTCATTTTTTTTTTTTTTATTTATTTGGAACAAGAAAAACTATTAATTTTCTCCATCTGTCAGTACCAATAAATTTTAGGGACGGGGGGGAGTAAGGGGACCCCCGCTCGCCCTCGTCTTTTAGGTCATACCAGTACCGACTAACAAAAAAACAATTTTTGTCTTATTACTTGTAGAAATCATTTTATTATGTAAAAAAAATTTCAAATATTAAAAAAAAAACAAATCATAATTGGGTTCGAACCTGGCACCTTCAGACTTTTTTTTTTCAAAAATTAAATATTCTAAAATAATTATAATTTCTTGATATATTTAGAAAAATAATAATTCCATACAATGTTACACTTTGTTGCTCAAATAAATATTAGTTTTTGGTCAGTTTTCTCAAAATAACCAACTTATCAATGTCATTGAAGGAAAACTGGATGATTTAATAATAAAGTCATTGAAATATAAGTAAAATAAATATGTGGAAAAAAAATTAATTATTTTGCATTTGCCCACATCTTAAATTTTTACACAAAATGTATACTTAGATTTTAAAATTGTAGATTTTAAATTTTTTTTGACATTGGCATTGCGCCTATAATTAGGTACTTACTAAAAAATATTGATATTACATAATATATGTTTTAATAAAATAATTGCATTAATACACAAAACTTATATTCTAAATTTCCTTATTTGAATATAGATTTTCTTAAAAACAATTTTAAAATCTAAGTATAAATTTTGTGTAAAAATTTAAGATGTGGGCAAATGCAAAATAATTAATTTTTTTTCCACATATTTATTTTACTTATATTTCAATGACTTTATTATTAAATCATCCAGTTTTCCTTCAATGACATTGATAAGTTGGTTATTTTGAGAAAACTGACCAAAAACTAATATTTATTTGAGCAACAAAGTGTAACATTGTATGGAATTATTATTTTTCTAAATATATATCAAGAAATTATAATTATTTTAGAATATTTAATTTTTGAAAAAAAAAAGTCTGAAGGTGCCAGGTTCGAACCCAATTATGATTTGTTTTTTTTTTAATATTTGAAATTTTTTTTACATAATAAAATGATTTCTACAAGTAATAAGACAAAAATTGTTTTTTTTGTTAGTGGGTACTGGTATGACCTAAAAGACGAGGGCGAGCGGGGGTCCCCTTACTCCCCCCCGTCCCTAAAATTTATTGGTACTGACAGATGGAGAAAATTAATAGTTTTTCTTGTTCCAAATAAATAAAAAAAAAAAAAAATGAATGGTTTATTAGAATTTTTTTATTATATTTTAAAAAATCCAAAATCATATGGGCTATATGGCTTGGTGGCTAGAACATCGGACTATAAGAGTGAAGGTGTCAGGTTCGATTCCCCCCAATGAATACATTTTTTTTTTAATTTTTTTGAACATAATAATTTTTAATTTTTTTGAACATAATTTTTTTATTGGTAGAATATGTAATTTTTTTGCTTGTAATATTGGGCCCTATATATACATATATTTGAAATTAAAAAAGTGTACGATAATTATGAATTCCTACCCAAAATTTTTGGTCTGGTAATCTTTATTTCACCAGAGCTACCTATTTTGAAAACATTTTTTTTGGCATATTTTGAGCCGGGAAAACCTATAATGATAAATTACTTGATCGATATCTATACTATCAATGCCAAAATATACCTATGTTGTTTCTCAAGGCTTTAATAAAATTATTTGTAACGAGTTTAGTGCGTCCAATATTATAAATTTGTTTTATAGGATATAGAGGAAGTACGGGTATTGTGGACCACTGCAACTGTTTTCGAATATATCTCAGTTGTTTTTTGTAAATTTTTTTAACCCAAGATACATATTGAAGCTTGGTCTTTCTCCTTTACAAAAATTAGTTGAAAAGCCAAATATCTCATGTTATTCAATAATTATAACCTAAAATGTGGAAAAAGTCCAAAACGACAGTTTTAGATAACGTGCGGTTAATTTGGACCATAGCATCGTGTAAAGTGGACTAGCTTTAAATTAGAGTTTTGCTGGTCATTTTCAAAATACAAAATATGCGGTTAATGTGGACCAGTGTACCACAGTACCGAAATTGAGTGGTTCACATTACCCGCATTGGTTATCGTCACAAAAAAAAAAAATTTGAAAAATATGAAAAACTTAGACTTAATAATACTTATTTGACTTCTTCGAATGCTGTTTGTTTTACTCTGTTCAAAAAAATATTAAATTTTAAAATTAAATAATAAATGAACTTTTAAGCCAAAAAATTATTTTAATTTTTTTTTTACAATTTTTTTGCCAAATTCAACTATCAAACTAAAACTTTTTTATTGAATGAGTTTTTTATGAGCAAATTTTTTTCTCTTAGTTTTTTAATATTGTGCATTTTTCCACATGCTCAGATTTGTTACTTGAATTTAAATAGCTGAGAAAATGCACTGGTCTACATTAGCCGACCGGTCCACATTACCCGTAATTACTCTAATGTTTATAACTTTAGTGGTTACATGATCTCTGTAAAAAAAATAAAACAAAAACATGAAACATGAAATGAAATGTGATCACTTTTCTTACTTATTTTTCTCCCGGGAAATTCGTACTTTTATTAGCGTTTATTATCTTATTAACTACAACAGGATTAACAAATGCTTGTTTAAATACATATATACATATAACTGTCTTGTCATAGTAAGTGGTAAAACATGTTTGAAAATTAGTTGGGACTTTAGTGATATACCTATTATCCGGTGTCTAAATTTTTTATGAATGATCACAAGATTATGTTAATTCTATTGTGAAAATAAGATTGCACGAAAAAGCTGTGAATATTGCAGAACGCTGCCCACAATATTGAAAAATAGTTCATTGAACTCGCTATTAAAAAACTGATTTCTGAATAGGATAGTTTTTTTTCACAATTAAATTTTTAAAAAGAAATAGCAACTCGATACTTAAATTTATGCATCTGTCAACGTTTCCAATATTTTTTACATCCATTTTATAGCAATATTCAATTGCATTAATTCATATATGAAATTATACAGTTTTCAACTAAGTTCTCAAATAAGTTTTTAGCTACATTTTAATTTTATAATATGTATTATAAAATTATAAAACACTATTTATTAATTAAAAGTTTTTTCCATTTATATAAATTAAATTAAAATAAAAAATCAAAGAGCCCCTAATTTGCAAATTTTTTTGAACCAAATTTGCTACAATTTTACTTAGCTCTGTGTTTTGCTTCAAAAATAGAATATGTATAAAAAATGATAAATTAGTGGCTGATAAAAACATTTTGGTTTGTTTAAATATCTCAAAAAAACTAATTATTATGAAAAAAGATTTAAAAACTATGAATAACAGTGGCTACAAATGATGCGCTGCTCAATACAAAATGTAAATTAAAATAAAAATCAGTCCATCAGTCCAAAAACAGTTCATTATTTGTAGCCACTGTTATTTCATAGTTTAAATCTTAAGTATAAACTTCTGTAGGCAGTTCTATGACTGCTTCGTGTGTTTTTTTTCTTTTAATTCATACCATTAAATTTTTTTTTTTTAATTTACGAAATATTTTAACCTACCGCTTCAAAATCAAAATGGCTTAAAATTCAAAATTACCACTAACATTAGATAAATATTTAAAAGCGTTTTAGAATTTTTTAGAACTATGCGAAATATCACTTGGCTTGGCTGTACTTTTTTATTTTTTTCCATACAATTTTTATTTAATCCGTCAAATTGATTATTTAATTTTACAACAGATGTCTCTTTATTAATCGGGGAAAATAAACAAAAAATATTTACAAAATTTACATTTAGTATTTGAATAAAATTTCCTGTAACCGAATAAAATTTCCCGTATTGTGACTACAATTTAAGTACTTATTTTTTCCTGGGTAATTGTTTACGATATTATTTTACAAGAAGTTGCTAACTTCTCTACGATAAATTATATGGCCATATGGCTTAGTGGATAGAACACCAGACTAATTAGTCTGAAGGTGCCAGGTTCGAACCCAATTATGGTTTGTTTTTTTTTTTAATATTTGAAAAATGATGACGGACGATTCTCAGAAAAATGATGACGATTCTCAGAAAAATTCCATATGAAAATGGATTTTTACCCTCTACCAAATTTCTTCCAACGCCGCTAAAGAAGTATAAACTTCAAAAATATCATTTTTAGATGTTTTAATTATTCGAGAACCTTCTGGTCAAATAAATACAGATATATACCACAAATCTACTTGGTCAGGTAGATATTTAAATTTTAATTCCAACCTTCCTATTAATTATAAAAATAATACGGTATCAATTTTATCTGAAAGAATTTTAAAGTTAAAACATTCTTCATTTCACGAAAAAAATTTTTCCGATCTTAAAACAATTTTAAAACTTAATAATTATCCACTCAATTTTATAATTAACACAATCGAAAAAACTAAATTAAAGCTTTCAGAAAATAATAATCACACTATAAACTCTCTATCGGTAAATAACGCTAACATAAACCCTCCACCAAAAATAAAATTTATAGGTATGCCCTATGAGAAATGTTTGTTTAGGCGTCTTAATAAAATTGTAAATCCATTAAACATTAGATACGTAGCTAAACCACATAATAAATTAGATAAACTTTTCTCCAGATTAAAATATAAAACTAATGAACAATTAAGATCGAACGTCATTTATAAAGTTAATTGTAAGAATTGTGATAAAGTTTATATTGGTGAAACATCGCAATATCTAAAAACTAGAATATCTCAGCACAAAAGTAACCAAAAACGTGGCAACACGAATCACAGTGGCATTTGCCACCATTCTCTTACTTCAGATCATGAGATAGACTAGGATAGTATTAAAGTACTTCAATCTGAATCTAATCTACTAAAAAGAAGAGTTAAAGAAGCTATATTTATTCATCTAAATAATAATAGTATGAACATACAGTGTCAGAGTTTAAATGTTCCAAGAGTATATCATTCAATTCTATAATGACTGTTGTCACATTTCAAATTTAGGTAATTCTATGTCATTTATAACAAAATCGATTCAAATAACATAAGATCTGATCTGACTCATATGACTTATGGGTTTTGAATTCTGTTTTTAAAGTTTTTCAATTCAAAAAAGTTTTTGGAAAAATTTTTTTTCTAATTTTGGTTTTTTTTTGTGATTTTAATTTTTTTATATTTTTTTTTTTTTTTTTTATTTATTGTTGTCGGAAAAAAAAAAAAAAAAGAAAGAATTTTAATGAGAAATTTTGATTTTTAAAAAAAAGACATACGGGTTTTTGAATTCTATGGTCGGACTATGAATCACAAGAAAATAAATTCTATATAAACCTAAAAAATTAACGATTTACTTTAAGTTCAAAAGTAATTTTAATTGACTACAGTATAAAAATACTGATAAAAATTTTTTTTTATAATATTAAAATCAAAAACAATAACAAAGTAAAATTCCAAAAAAATAAAATAAAATAAAAAATTAAATTTAAGTTTTTGTTTAATAAAAATTAAAATTAAAAAACGATCAAAAAAAAGCTTTAATGTTTGCTTTTATTAATAATAGAGATCGTTTTTAACAAAAGTTCTTAACAAAAGTTTAGGTAAATATATTTAAGTAGTTGTTTAATAAATGTTAAAATTTTAAAAAAATTAAAAACATAGTGTATGAACAAAAAATATTTTTCTCTGTAGCTTCTGAAGATGGGATTGATGTAATCCCGAAACATGTCAAGCATTTAAACAAATAAAATAAAAAAATTGTTGGATATAACCGAAGTAAATTGTTTTCAATCATTAATTTAAATCCAAAGAAAGAAAAAATCATTACTGTATATTTTTAAACCATATAATGTAAATTTATATCAGAGCACATATTATTAAGCCACAGGATGTAAGTTAATAACAGGGAGTTCAGATAATTAAACCTAGTAGTGTAAGCTTACACCAAGGAGCTTAAATTTTTAAGTCAAAAATTTTAAGTTTAAACCAAGTAGTGCATATTTTTAAGCCAACAAGGGTAAATTTATACAAAAAGCCCAGGAAAACAAAAAAGCTATGTTTGGCCTAAGAAATAGTTTGAACAAAATATTGCAGGGGCGCAGTACAATACAAATAGTAGGTGAAAAAATGAAAATTAATGGTGTGTTTTTCCATTGGAATAATCGATGTTTGAAAGCAGGAGATCACGATGGAATAACTAAATTAAAAGAAGTGTTAAACCAAGATTTGAATGAAATTGATTTTAGCTTTGATTCTTTATTAAAAAAGTTTAATGTAAAATATATATAGGATAACGTCGTCTGTTGTATTGGAATGTTGGAAGAGGTAAACGTAAATATTACGGAAAATAAAAATGAATTTTTAAAATTACTTAGTTTTAATGTGCACGGAATGGCAGATAAATTTTTGTACCCAGATTTTTTTTCTTATGTTAATGGATTTGATGTCTTTATTTTGATCGAAACCCATGTCGTGTTAGAAAAGGGAATTGTACCAAGATTTACGAAATATTTTCCTGATTTTAATGTTCACTGGGTATCAGCGTTTAGATCTAGTAAATTTGGTAGGGGAAAAGGGGGTATGCTTCTGGGGTATAAGTTAAATTTAAGTAAAAGTAATATTTTTGTAAATTTTAGGTCTATAGATAATTTGATGGATTATATAGAGATTTCAGATAGAAAGGAAACCATTCATTTAGTTCCAACGTATTTGAGGCAAGAGGATTGGATGGCAAAATTTGAAAATCTAAAATATCTGCTAAATGAAAACAAGTTTCAAAACTTAATTTTAATAGGCGATATGAATTTGAGAATTGGAGAAGAGCAAAGTTGGCCATATGAGCTCCTCCTGGACTATGAGCGTATTCGAGGAAAACGGAATTCTAAGGACAAAACAATAAACCCAAAAGGCAAAGATTTTATGTTGTTACCGAAGACTACGGTCTGGTTGTTCTTAATGGGCGCACGGTTGGTGATTGTCAGGGCGAATTTACTTTTTCGGGTCCTACGGGTCAGTCTGTTATTGATATAGCTGCTGTTTCAACAGAGCTCTTGCCAAGGGTAAATAATTTAGTAATAGGTGAACAAATTTGCTCAGATCACTGCCCTTTAGAGCTGGAAATCTCTCTTATAAAAGAGCAAGAGAAATCCAAAAATTTGAATTTACTTCCAAAACTACAGTGGTCAGAAGATTTAAGGAAATTTATAGAGAAAAGGTAGAGCTACATTTAAATAGTTTTTTAATAGATTCAGAAAAAGATATAATATCCACACTAAAAACCGTTATATATGATGTGTATTCTAAAACCCAAAATAAAAATAACATAATATTTAAACAGAAATGGTTTTCCTTTAGGTGCCAGAAAGCGAGAAAGGAAACTTTTCTTTTGTTAAACCGGTGGAGGAAAACAAATGACGTACACATAAAGGAGCAATATTTACAATCAAATAAAAAATATAAATTTATCTGTGCTTTAGAGTCAAAAAAATACTTTAAGGAATTGGAGTTAAAAGTGAACCGGGTACGTGATTCAAAAGACTGGTAGAGGTTAGCCAGGGAAATGAAAGTTAAAAATTATAAAATAGGCACAAGTTTAAATGCAGACGCATTTGCTGATTATTTTTCTAACTTGCTTAACCCCCCGCTTCTCGCTCATGATTTTCAATTTGCAGAGCCTTTGATAATAGATACTGACTTGGATAGAGATTTCGAGTTGGGTGAGATTGGAGCTTTTTTTGGTAAGGTAAAGTCTAATAAAGCTCCAGGAAGGGATCGAATATCGTATGAATTTTTAGTAAATGCCCCTGAGAATTTTGTGAACCTTCTCCTCAAAAGCTTCAATTTCATGTTGAAGAAACTTTTTTTAAAAGTTTAATTTTTCCTTTGCATAAGAAAGGTGACCGCAACCTAGTAAGTAACTATAGAGGAATCTCATTTATAGATTGTATGGCTAAGGTTTTAATAGGCATTCTTCTGAATCGATTGTGTGAATGGGTTAATAAACACGAAATACTAAACGAATTTCAAGCCGGATTCCGTGCAGGCTACTCCACAGCGGATAACTTGTTTAGTTTGTCAAACATAATTAAATATAAAAATAAACAAAACAGAAAAGTTTACGCTTTTTTTGTAGATTTTCGGGCAGCGTTCGATTGCATATCAAGAAGGTCACTATTTTATAAATTATTGTCAATAGGCGTTTCAAGCAAGTTTGTCAAATTACTGGAAAAATTGTATACTAAGTCTGGAGCGGCAGTATGGGATGGGGAGGAGATATCGGAAACTTTTTATACAGGGATGGGTTTGAAGCAGGGTTGTCTCTTGTCGCCAATTTTTTTTTTTTTTTTATTAAAGTTACCAAATCACTAGGTGGGATACCTTTTATACTTAAAGAAGTATGGATTTGGTAATGGGGATAGGAAATTTAGAAGGGATTAAAAAGTGGGACAGTTAGTAGATAATCATGTACACTCTTCTTAAAGCGGCGCAAGTCGTAAGTCAAACGTCCGTCAGCTGACGGGAACAATTTTGATGGGAGAGCATTCCACATTCTCGAGGTGCGAATTGAAAACGAATCTCCGAAGCTCGTTCTATCACATCTGGGAATTTTTACGAAATATGGGTGTGACGTTGAAGCAGTACGTGTTTGGCGTGCAAATACTTACTTCCAGGGAACACGTATCCATTCCAACAAGGTATTTATAAAAAATGGAAAGAGAACCTACATTACGACGGTGGTTAAGTGATGTTAATGAGCTGGTGGTTTGGTGATTGTTTATCAATCTAATAGCCCTTCTCTGAACTTTGTCCAGGTATTCAAGATGGGTTTTGGGAGCACCAGCCCATATATGCGAATTATATTCTAATTTCGGTCGTATGTAGGATTTGTAAATGTTTAAGAGATCAGAGGGGGAAAAGTATTGTTTACATCTTTTTAAAAAACCTAGACATTTAGCTGCGTTTTTAGCCGTTTCGAAAATATGAATTTTCCAGCTTAAATCGCTAGTTATTTTCGAACCTAAAATGTCAAGGCTTCCAGATTTGGCAATACTTTCTCCTTGAAAAGTAAATTGGGGATCGAAAGTTGACAGCTTTCTAGAAATTAGGCAGCATTGAGTTTTGGATGCGTTGAACTCAACTCTGTTGAGAAGACCCCATTGTGAAATTTTGGAAAGGTCTGATTTATGCTACTTTGCAAAAAATTTCTTTTTGCTTTAATGCTGAACGATTTACACGAATTTATTGGTGGTGGTTTAAAAGTCGAGGGTATGTTGTTATTGATGTTCGCGGACGATTTGATTATCCTAGCGGACAATAAAGATATTTTGCAGCGTATGATAAACAAACTTGAAGGTTACTGCAAGCTGTGGAACTTGGAAATAAATTTGAAAAAATCAAAAATAATGGTTTTTAGAAGGGGGGAGGATTGGGTTTAAGTGAGAAATGGTTTTTAAATGGCGGTGAAATAGAAATTGTGAATAATTACAAATATCTGGGGTTAAATTTACTCCGGGATTGTCATTTAGGCAGCATTTGGAAGACCGATTAATATGTGCTAAAAATAGTGTAAATGGTGTTTGGAGCAGCTTTCTTGCTAAGAATAATATAAGTTCTTCAGCGAAATTTAATATTTTTAAAGCAGTGACTAGGGCAATCTATAGCTATGGGGCGCAAGTTTGGGGTGGCTCTAACTTGGATATTGGTAACAAATTGCAGCGTTTTTTTCTGAAAAAAATTCTGAACTTACCAGACAATACGCCTAATTATCAACTAAATTTAGAAACTGGCTTACCTGAATTAAATCTATATTGTTTGGAACTTCATTTAGATTATTTATGTAAAATCTTATTCAAATACCCGGTTAATAGGCTTCCAGCTATTTTAGCCAGAATTGAATTAAGAAAACAATGTTTTTGGTTCGAGGACATTAAAGTTTTATGTGATAGTGTTGGAATTTATTTAACTTCGGAATCATTCCTTGAAGATTCTTTAAGAGTTATGAAGTATGCACTTTTGGAGGGGTTAAGAAATAAACAGAGATCAAAAGATATCCAAATGGCTAAAAGCAGTTCACATGGGTTATATAAGTTTCTTGATTACGAAGAAGCTTTTAGTTACTTTAGAGATGATTATGATAGATCAAAAATAAGTTGGTTCTTTAAAGCTAGAGGTGGCTTAATTTTTCTAAATTCCGTGTCCTTTAGGGATCCTGAAAGACAACTTTGCTCTCTCTGTAATATGCGCGAAATTGAGGATATTAACCATTTCATTGGAAAATGTCCAATCTTGAGACATTTTCGAAATAAATTTTTGGGCAGTTCTATTTTAACGCAAGATGAAATTATAGTTTTGCTAAATAATTTTGAAGTAAGCAATATTGTTAAAATTTCTAATTACCTAAAAGCGTGTTGGCTGTATCGAAGAAGTTTAATATTAGAATTTAATTTTTAGTTTTTCCGTTTTTTAGTTTATTTAATACAAGATGAAATCATTACTAATTGTAAACATTTAAGCTGTAGATACACTTCGTCGTGAACGTGAACGTGAAATTGTTAATTTTTCCACGGTGAATAACTGTGTGAATTTCTGGTCTGTTGAAATTGAAATTCACGTTCGCAGTCGTATTTACAGTTGTAGTGAACAGATACGTGAACGTGAACATAAAAATGAAAATATTACTCAATATTTTTTAAAATGTGACATTTTTAAATTCAATTTATTTATTTTTATTTTAACGAATACCTAATTGTTATGAATTTTTTTAATTTGCTTATTTGATTTTCTAAGAAAACTAGGTGACCTGGGTGCTCCGCTACCCCTCCCTTCTACCTTTCCTTCTGACCCTCCAGTCTGTGACTACCGTCTTCCCCTCCTGTCTGTCCCTCTCATCTGCCAGCATGTCTTCCCCTTCCGTCTACCCCTCCCGCCTGCCCTTCCCCCATGGACATAGGTGTATAAAAAATAGACCTACTGATTATACACACAAAATTTCATAAAAATCGGTCTAGCCGATTCGGAGGAATTTGGTTACAAACACCATGAGAAAAACACACCCCCCTTCACTTAGTGGTATGAAAAATAGTTTACAACCGATTCCCAGACCTACTGAATATACACATGAAATTTCATAAAAATCGGTCTAGACGTTTCGGAGGAGTTTGAGGAGTAGCACAAAAACCATGAGAAAAACACGAGAATTTTATATATAAAGACTTTTGATTTTAAAAATTTTTTTTTTTTTGTTTACTGTGAAAATGTTTTCAGATTGATATCGAACGTAAACAGACATTGTGAACATTAAATTCACCATTTTTCATGTTCACGTTCACTTTGTGCGTTTACCCTTCCTGTTCACTGTGGTGAATTTCATTTCACGATGAACTCGATTCAATCATCGGGGACTTTAAAAAAAACACCAAAAAAATAATTATTTTGTTCTTTTTAACAGTTAAATTTAAAATTAGTTTATATTCTCCAAGTTTTACGATATTTTTTTTTTCTTTTTTTAATTATTTTATGCTGTTTTTTTGCAGTTTTATTTTTTTCATGTTCACGTTCACGATGAAGTGTATATACAGCTTAACATGGGAAAGGAAAATGAAATAAAATGAATAAATGAATGAAATTAGATATATATAGTTTTAAGAAAGTTACTTGCCAAATCCTTTCCAACAGACGACGTTTAGTCATTGTTGTACTTTTATTTGTTTGTTTGAAATGGACTTTATTTGTATTACATTTTATTTTTAATTATTACATTAGAGTTTAGTTAAATGAAATTTTTCTTGAATTGCTTGTAAAAATAAAATTAAGAATTATGTATGAAGATAAGATTGCAAATAAACAATTATTATATATATTCAATCATCGGGGACTTTAAAAAAAACACCAAAAAAATAATTATTTTGTTCTTTTTAACAGTTAAATTTAAAATTAGTTTATATTCTCCAAGTTTTACGATATTTTTTTTTTCTTTTTTTAATTATTTTATGCTGTTTTTTTGCAGTTTTATTTTTTTCATGTTCACGTTCACGATGAAGTGTATATACAGTAGACTGGTTCATTTTTGAGGTCATGTTGAGATTTTCTTGCCGCCCATGCAGATTTCGAACAATTAAATAAAAAAAACGAGAAAACGCTCTTAGATTTTTCGAAATTTTGTTTCCCCATCAAGCGCAACCAGTTTTTGTGATGGTTGAGGCCTAGACCTAATAAGGTGGGTTCAAAACTCTGTAACTTTTTTCTCTTTGAATTTTTTTTCCTCATTTTTTTTTTGGTTTAACTGTCTTGATGCTCCCTTCATTTTTTGTTAACATCGTAAGGCTATACGACTTATCCTTTTTTTTTACAACCCTCTAAAGGTGAATTTAAAGTTTTGTCCCCATTTTATTTTTAATTTAAGACACCATATCTTTTCTAATTTTAAGAGAAACATTTTTTTTTTTTTTTAATACATTTGGCATAAATTTTCATCATTTTTAGCATTATAACTAAAAGATAAAATTCTATTAAGTTCTGGTTTTTAAGCTACAATTAATTTTACGACATTAAAAGTTTCGCTTTCGTAATGCATTGGTCATTTGATTCATTTGTTAACTCATCTATTTTTTTTAAATAGGAATCAAAAAAGGAGATTTAGAATAGAAATAAATAAGAATTTAAAAATTGTTTTAAATTTATATTTATTTATGATTAATTTTTTTCAATTAATTTTAAAAATATTTGATTTTCCAATAATCGCCATGTTTGGCCGATGCTGGCTCACGATTTAGAGAATAATTTGTTTTTGAGTTTCGTCAGAAGTTAACGATGTGTTAAATTCCGTCATTAATGCAACACTCCTCTCGGCGTTGTCATTAACAACTTGTGACTTCTGAACTAATCGCAGGCCGTCTTGATATCCTGCATCAGATTTCCATAGATCTGGATCAATGTCTAAAAACTCAGTAGATATTTTCAAGCATTGACAAAAATTCCATCGAATTTTGATTTGCCTAAAATACAACTGCAGAATTTGGTTACTAAAAATTCTTTAAATTTTTTTCAATGCTTGAAAATAACTACTGAATTTTTAGACAAGAATCCAGCTCTATGGAAATCTGATGCAGGATATCAAGACGTCCTTCGATTAGTTCAGAAGTTACAAGTTGTTAATGACAACGCCGAGAGGAGTGTTGCATTAATGACGGAATTTAACACATCGTTAACTTCTGACGAAACTCAAAAACAAATTTTTCTCCAAATTGTGAGCCAGCATCGGCCAAACATGGCGATTATTGGAAAATTAAATATTTTCAAAATTAATTGAAAAAAATTAATCATAAATAAATATAAATTTAAAACAATTTTTAAATTCTTATTTATTTCTATTCTAAATCTTCTTTTTTGATTCCTATTTAAAAAAAATAGATCAGTTATCAAATGAATCAAATGACCAATGCATTACGAAAGCGAAACTTTTAATGTCGTAAAATTAATTGTAGCTTAAAAACCAGAACTTAATAGAATTTTATCTTTTAGTTATAATGCTAAAAATGATGAAAATTTATGCCAAATTTATGAAAAAAATTTTTCTCTTAAAATTAGAAAAGATATGGTGTCTTAAATTAAAAATAAAATGGGGACAAAAGTTTAAATTCACCTTTAGAGAGTTGTAAAAAAAAAAGGATAAGTCGTATAGCCTTACGATGTTAACAAAAAATGAAGGGAGCATCAAGACAGTTAAACCAAAAAAAAAAGGAGGAAAAAAAATTCAAAGAGAAAAAAGTTACAGAGTTTTGAACCCACCTTATTAGGTCTAGGCCTCAACCATCACAAAAACTGGTTGCGCTTGATGGGGAAACAAAATTTCGAAAAATCAAGGAGGACGTATTTCGTTTCTTGATGTAAGCTTTCAGAATCTGTATGGGCGGCAAAAAAAATTTTTTTGTGAACCAGCCTAATATACAGCTTAACATGGGAAAGGAAAATGAAATAAAATGAATAAATGAATGAAATTAGATATATATAGTTTTAAGAAAGTTACTTGCCAAATCCTTTCCAACAGACGACGTTTAGTCATTGTTGTACTTTTATTTGTTTGTTTGAAATGGACTTTATTTGTATTACATTTTATTTTTAATTATTACATTAGAGTTTAGTTAAATGAAATTTTTCTTGAATTGCTTGTAAAAATAAAATTAAGAATTATGTATGAAGATAAGATTGCAAATAAACAATTATTATTATTATTATCATTACAAAAAGAGTAAATTTTTAAACAACGACGAATAAATTTACCCTTATTTTTAATGTAAAAAATACACAACTTGTACAATTTTACTATTTTTTGTGATATTTATTTTTTTTACGCCTTTTTCAGTTGAATCTTAAATAACGAGGGTAATATTACATCAAAAATTACCATTATAATCGACGTAAAATTACGACCAAAACTATCTATTTTCTAGAGTGTGTGTATAGACACCTCGTAATTAATAACAAATTTAGTTAACATATACAATAATCTACTATTAAATTAAGTGATCTTCTTGTTGAATTTTGCACCCGTTTAAAAAGTTTTTCAATAAAATACTACTTCATGATATAAAAATCGGATGATAAATCAAAAAGTGACATTTAAAAAACTAAATGAAGCATTATTAATGATTAAAATTATTGTTAAAACATATTTTAAATCAAAAATATATAGATACAATAATGTTATACGACACTAAATACGATTGATTAAGGATTCTTATTATAGTTAAGAATTTTATGAAATATGTCGAAAAAGTCTCGTTCATTTTTTTAGTTATTTGATCTTTAGAAAGCTTACATGCAATCCTTTACTTATACCCGCATACAATATCTTTTGCAACATTTAAAAAATACTAAATGATGACGATCCATAAGTTGTAACTGATTCTTTACGTTTAAAAAAATCTATTTTCATTGCAAACATTATTTTTATGATTTTTTCTATGAATCCAGATGCCGACTATTATTATAAAAATGAGGAGTACGTTTTTTCCAATTCGCGAACTAATCTAAATACCTACACTATTTTATTTTGAAATATTTATGAAAAATTATGTAATTCAGTTACCACAAACCGATTATTTAATTTTTAAATTATAATGAACCAAATGAATAATGTAATAAATAATGTTTTTAAAAAGTACAGTATGTAATTAAATATTGTACGAATGTATCTAATTAAATATAATTTGAAAGGGAGTGATAAGAAAACTCGAAAAAAAATATATCGAATAAAAAAACCTCGAAAAAAAAAACCTCGAAAAAACAAAACCACGAAAAAAAACCTCGAAAAAAAATATCCCCAAAAAAAAAAACCTCGAAGGAAATAAAAAAAACTCGAAAAAAAACCTCGAAAAGCCAGGGCGCCGTAAAATTGAAGTTTTTAAGCTAGAGTTATATAAAAAAATCAATTTTATGATTTCAATATTTATTTTACAAACGGCACAACATAAAAATTTCTTCTGTTCCAAAAAGAATTATATTTTTATTCAAATTTAATGGAAAATTAACAAAAAATAAATTAAAGATTAATATTATAGGCAATGCCGTGCAAAAAATTTAAATGAGATAGATCTTCTCTCTCTTCAAAAATTTGTAAAAGCCGTTTCTCCTTTTTAATGTATTGTAGTCGAATTTTCGAGCTTTGTCCCGCATCCAGCCTCAACAACTTAACAACTTAACCATCACCTGCTCTTTTCCGAGCAACGTTATGACTCTGTATACCCCCAGGTCTGGCTTGCCAGCTAAAGTTTTAAGTCGCCGGTGCCATGCTTCTACGCTATTTTGCGTCCTATGCAAATTATGCTGAAGCAGGTCTGTTACACACCAAAAATTAGGGGATACGGCGGGTATTTTATTTTGAAAACATTATGTTTGCTTTTCCAATTCGATTGATAATTTTTTTGACATGAAGTTGTTTCGAGATTTTTTTTTTCGATGTTTTTTTTTTCGAGGTTTTTATTTTCGAGTTTTGTTTTTTCAAGTTTTTTTCGAAGTTTTTTTTTTTCGATGTTTTTTTTCCGAGGTTTTTTTTTTCGAGGTTTTTTTTTCGAAGTAGAACCAATATTACATTCTAGACCCAATATTACATTCTGTTTGTAATAGGACTTAAAGCCATACGCGAGAATTTCATAAACATTTGAGGAAACAAACAGAATCCGATGGTAACGTAGATATTTTATCCCTTTTATATTCCAGTATTATAATCACATGTTTTACTAATAACTGAAGTGGCAATTTTTTTGTTAGTTTTTTTATTGCATAATTTTAGTCCGCTTAACAAAAAAAGATGTCGAAAAACGATAAACTTATATTCAGATAGTTATTAAAATATATATTAGCGCGAATTATATATTTAATATTTTACTTAAGTAAGTGAAAAAAAAAAAAAAAATTATATACATACGTAAACGTTTTACTTTTAATCGAATAAAATTTTCATAATATTTTAAGATCGAACCAACTCGTTTGTTTTGCACAATACATATTACTTTTTCAAATGCCAGACATTAATTTGTAATTTTTTCAATTCAATATTTATTTATTTTCTTAAATTTTGTACGTACACTAACCGCCAACCCGTGCTTAGCTACGGATTCTGACTGACTTACTTTTATAAATGGAGTTTTTGTTATCTGGTTGATAGACAATTATATTATAGGATCTAGTTATTTTATAAATTTGAGAAAAGAATCTAAGGGGAATTAAGATTTATCATTTTTACTTATTCAACACACGAAATCGAATAAACTTATGATTTCCTCCCCTTACAACAGGTTTCCAAACCAAATCAAATATATCTTTTTAATCATTTCCTCTTTTTAAGAACCAAATTTGAATGAAATCGGATGAACTTTTGCGGTCCTTCCCGAGAGAGGTTTCTGGGTAGGAGGCCATTCATATTTTAAAATAGTCTAGAACGACCCCGACACAAAGAGACGGTATAAGTTTCGAGACAATCGGTGAGCGGTTTAGGAGCCTATTCGGAACGACAAACAGCGTTTCTGTTTCATGTATATAGATAAAAGTAAGTGATACAATTAACCATGTTGAATCCTTCAGAGTTAAATTTTTTTATGATAATAAAACATAAAAAAATAAGTTCTATACATTTAATATTTAATATTTTCATACAAAATTATGTTCGAAATTAATTTTTCGTCGCGTTATAAATTGATGTGGCTCCTTACTTTTAGTACACATTTTATTGAAGGACTGTTTTTCAGTATAACTAATTGTTGATTTAAAGTTTGTTCGACACACTCTAATTCATAATGACTGTCATTATGTAATTCCATCACTTCCACATACTGGAGACCAAATAATTGCAATACGACATAAAATACGTGGTTTTTTTTTTTTTTTTAATTACGTTTGGATTTGATTGCAAATCACTCTGAAAGCATTCGCCTAATTTGAGTTATTCAACAATTAACACAATTGAATTCATATTGATTAAAATAAGATTTTCCATCGGTTCCGCAAACCGGTTCACACAAATTTTCACCAATGCTTTTATCCTGATCTAAGACGAAAAATTTCACAGAAAATTACATAGTTTCAATGGAGAGTTGAAACCGGGTTCAACTACGGTTCAACTACATACATATAAACGGTCGTAGAGTTAACCTCGGCTAACCTGACTCAACCCAAGAAATTCGCTGGGTTTAGTTAACTCTATCCATGTAAACGGTTAACCCGGTTAAAAATAAGCAAGATCTGTTTGTTTTGTTTCTTTTTTGTTGTTTGATTTTGTCATTTTCAAACTCAATTCAACCACACTTCAACCACATGCTTTTCGACTACATCATGTAAACAGGTCAATCTTTTCAACCACATTTCGACTCAACCACGTTTGAACCAGTGGTGGCTCTACCATATAGGCGAACTAGGGCTTTTTGGGGCGCCAAGCTTTTTGGGGCGCAAAGTCCTTTTTGTTAAATCCATATCATTTTTTTTTAAATATTTAAAATTATTTTCTTTACTTTTAAAATTTATTTTGTTAAAATCAACAGTATTAGAAAATTGACAATAGTCGGCAATACACAATATCTACATATAGTAGTCAGCACTCTACTCCTCCAAAAATATATATTTTTTTTAATTTAGGTTCACGTTATAAAATATAATGCATGTTTAATATAAAAAAAATTTAACGTAAGATTTGTTTTTGTGATACACGGTTAGGGTGAAGAGGAAGGGGGCGATATGTATTAAATCTGCCTAGGGCGCGAGGGTTGAAAATTTATTTTTCAGCCACCACTGGTTATGAGTATCATGTAAACTAGGTAAATGTGAACGTGAAAAGTAATATTAAAATTCTCTTTTTATTTAGATTAAATTATAAATTTTACTGCGACTTTGAACAATTAATAAAAGAAAGTGATTAAATTTTTTTAAGAAAACTGCTTTGAATTTTTGTTAAAATTTTTAATAATAAAAAAACGCAGCATAAATGTATATTTATGCTGCGTTTTTTTATTATTAAAAATACTGCTATTATTTACTAAAAAATATACTGAATGAAGAATATTAAAAGAAAAAGAATAATACAGTATGTTTAAAAAACTTTAAATCGTTTTTTCTCGTATTTCGTTTTTATGTAGATGCTTTTTGTTCACTGTGACTGCAATATTATAACGAAATCAATTCGAATGGACAAAATGAAAATGCTCTTTAATTCCAGTCTGTGGCCTCTACATCATGACAGACGAAAACTGATGTAAATATAAACAAACCAATTCTTTCAGAGACGTCTTGAATATCTTTACAAATCTTTAATTGGATACGACCAACATTTTAATTTATTTAATTACATAATATAAATTGGTATGGTGTGGTTCGTTTGATTAAAGAAGTTGGTCTGAAAGTATTATGAAATCGAAAAAATTAATGATTTAGTTAATATAAAATATTTTTTGTTTTATTTAAAGATTAAATTCTAAAATAATTTTAAATAAATTTGTACAAGTTTCAAAAAGATTTTTTATCAATAAAGTTGCAATTGCAACATAATTGAAACAATCGAACATTGTTATATAAGAGTTAGTTTATGTAAAATAAAGTATAAACAAAAACGAACTTCAATTTGAACTTTAATTTCTATAGAATTTTTTTTATTAGTGAAGAATATGTTATGATTATAATTAGGAGAAGGGATTGAAGAAGATTATGAGTTCAAAAAAACTCAATAGTTTAGTCATATTTGAAAGAAAAACACTAGAGAGAGATGGGGTAGGTAGAGGCTTAAGAAAAAGCTATACTCTCCAAATTTATCTGGTGCCACTGTCTGACATCCATTTTCAAAGGCCTGGTTTAAGCTCGCGGAGTGGGTGAGTTCCAGGTCCATAATAAAAATTATCGGATGTCGTTCCAGAAAAAAAATTCAAAGACTTTGGAAGGTAAAAACGTTGGTAAGTTTCTCTCAATTACCACCATTTTAAAAATTTTTGTTCATATCGCGAGTTAACGAATTCGCATATCTAACAATGTAGTTGCTGTTCAATTGTATCTATATATCTATCTATCTATATATATAAAACCGAAGTTGTCTGTTTGTCTGTTTGTCTGTTTGTATGTTCCGAATAGGCTCCTAAACCGCTGAACCGATCGTTTGCAAACTTACACCATGTCTTTGTGTCAGGTCGGGGGTAGTTATAGGCTATTTTAAAATTTGATTGGCTTCCTACCCAGGGTCCCTACGGGGGGCGGACTTCAAAAGTTCGTCCGATTTCATCCATATTGGTACGTAAATAGAAGAATTGATTACACACAAATTTCGTAAAAAAAAATTTGTTGACCTCCTACCCAGAGACCTCCCCTGGGGGCGGACTTTAAAAGTTCGTCCGATTTCATTTAAATTTGGTGTGTAAAAAGAGGAAATGATAACACACGAAATTTCGTAATAAAAAATTTGTTGACCTCCTACCCAGGGACCTCCTACCCAGGGACTTCCTACCCAGGGATCTCCTACCCAGGGATCTCCTACCCAGGGATCTCCTACCCAGGGTCCTCCCCTGGGGCGGACTTCAAAAGTTTGTTCGATTTCATTCAAATATGGTATGTAAAAAGAGGAACTGATTACACACAAATTTCGTAACAAAAAATTTGTTGACCTCCTACCCAGGGACCTCTCATGGGGGCGGACTTCAAAAATTCGACCGATTTTATTCAAATTTGGTTTGTAAAAAGAAGAACTGATTACACAAAAATTTCGTAACAAAAAATTTGTTGACCTCATACCCAGCAACCTCGTACCCAGAGACCTCGTATCAAGAGACCTCCTACCAAGAGACCTCCTACCAAGAGACCACTTACCCAGAGATCTCCTACCCAGGGACCTCCCTGGGGGCGGACTTTAAAAGTTCGTTCGATTTCATTCAAATTTGGTACGTAAGAAGAGGAAATGGTTACACACAAATTTCGTAACAAAAAATTTATTGACCTTCTACCCTAGGGGAGGATTTCAAAATTTAGTCCGATTTTATGTGAATTGATGCTGGAACTAAGTCATTGCCTAAAACATTATGCAAAAACTTTTTAGGATATAGAAGAATTATTCTTATTGTACTATTATCTTCCAAAGTGACGGCTAAGCTGTCTATAAAAATATTTTAAATTTAAAGATCTTCTTGTTGAATTTTGCACCCGTTTAAAAAGCTTTTCAATAAAATACGACTTCATGGTATAAAAATCGGATGATAAATCAAAAAGTGACCTTAAACAAACAAAATGAAGCATTCTTTATGATTAAAATTATTTTTAAAACATATTAAAATTTTAAATATATTATTTTTTCAAATGCCAGACATTAATGTGTAATTTTTTAAATTTAACAAATTTGTTGACCTCCTACTCAGGGACCCCCCCGGGGGCGGACTTCAAAAGTTCGTCTGATTTCATTCAAATTTGACACGTAAAAAAAAAAATGATTACACACAAATTTTGAATGGCACCCTACCCAGAAACCCCTTCCGATTTCATTCAAATTTGATTCTTAAAAAGCGGAAATGGATAAAAACAAAAATTTGGTTTGGTTTGGAAACCTGTTTAATATGGTGTTCGCATTAGGAGAATATTAGTGGAATATGCTGTTATCCGGAATATTTCAGGAATATGAACTGGATTTTTCATATAAAAAAATATTGCAGAATATGTATATTCCACTTTCATATTCTAGTTTGTCAGGGTTAGAATTCTACATTTCTAGTTATTTTCACTCATTTTTTGAAATTTTGTTATAGTTGGCAACAATTTTTTTGTCAAATTCGAGTCAAAATGAAAAAAAAAAACAAAATAAAATTGATAACAAGCGAGATAAAAAGTCAAAATTTTCAACAAAAAAAACTTTTTCTCTTTCTCAATTTTTTTTTTTTACACCATCAAATTCCAGTTCTCATCAAATTTTGTAATGCGAACGGCAATTTGTTTTCCAGAATATAAGTGGAATTCAAATTATAATGCGAACAATGTATAAGCGAAGGATGGGTATCGTTCGATTTCATACAATTTAATTGTTGAATAGGTAGAAATGATAAATATTAATTCTTCTTAGATATTTTCCCAAATTTATAAAATAACTAGCTCCTATAATTGTTCATCTATCTGACAACAAAAATTTCACTTAAAACGTGTGTTCCACAACAACGTGTGTGCGGGTACAGCTATTAATTTATAAAATTGCATTTACATGCACTTTGTTGTTGTGCATAAAAAATATAAGAAAATTTATAAAAAAGACTAGGTAATAGGAGCTTTTTTTTGTATATTTTCATTGAATTGATCACAATTATTTGTAAAGTTGCTTTATAATTTATGGAGTATTTCTTATGCATTTCTACTCGTTCATGAACAATTAGACGAGTCGCTATTTGAACACGTACATACACGTTTCTCGATCTTCTTTCCAACCGGGCAACGAATGGGTTGGAACCAATTTGTTTTGCATCCTCCCGTACAGTGGAAACGACCATACGCTTCACCACTAGGTGGTCTGGTATCATCCATGTCCAAGGCAAATCCCAAAACCAACATAACTCGGGGTTCTAGCATTCACACCGGAGCATGAGGAACCAGATTCTCTGCCACAATGCATCGAGAGTCTTTTATATCCATTGTGAAGCCCAAAACCGCTCCTGGACAAGCAGACTCAGGATGACATCGCGACAGCCTGTCTTGATATTTCCTACTTTTACAGTGAATTCCCTAGTCATTGCAGAGCATTGACTTGAAGATTCAGTCCAGAAGCAGGAGCGACCAGATGGCGGACAGCGAAGTCCAAGCTTTGGATTTTTGGATAGGCTCAAGGACTGGATCGGTTAGGTTTTCTATTGGAGCGGCTACATGACATAACCGCGAAAAAAAAAAATAAAAGTGTCATAATCGCGAAAAATGTTTTATATTTCATTTTGTCATAACCGCAAAAAAACAGGGCAATAAACCAAACACCAGTCCGACCGCCGCCCTCCACCCCCCTCTCGTTTTGTGACAGGCCCTGTACTACCTGCACCAAAATGGGCCTAATCGAGCAAAAAATATGTACGAAAATATACTGTCGGTCAGTTGTGTTTCCGGTCAATTAACGGTAAGTTGATTTTTCATAATTAGAATTAGAATTCTAATTTTTGAGTTTCGCGATTATGACTTATTTTTTTGTTATACTGATAAAAATCGAATTTTTGAGTTTCGCGGTTATAACAAAAAAAAATTGTTATAAACTCGAATAACTAAGCTTTTTTTTAATTATAACGGCGAATGACAAAAACAAAATATTTTTTTTTTGCGGTTATGAAAAAAATTTTTCGCGGTTATGATATTCGCGGTTATTTGAGATCACCATTGGAGCGGTTTGCAAAACAGACTCGCATACACATTTTGACGATGTGAAACTGTTTTCGAAATTTCACCGTTTGTATATGTTTTTGAAATTACAATTTACTAAACAATTCCATATTGCCAAAAAAAAATTTTTAAGTGTAGAATTGCATTAGGAATAAAAATGTAAATTAATTTTTTACTAGAATTTATCAAGTGCATATAGATTTTTTTATTGTATATGCACGAATTAAAATTAATTCGCAATCGTCACTCATTTCTCATAAAAACTCATTTGTTTTAACATTTGAGTGAGGAATGAGGAGCCAAATGAAATGAGTGAGGAAATGAGGCAGTCCTCAAAAGTTTATTTTGTTTATGTTTTGTAATAAAATGAAAAGAATAAAATAAAAAGAAAACAAGAAAAAAAATACTGGGTTTGATTATAAAAATGAAGCGAGTCGATGATCCGGCTGGCTGATTGATTTACATGTTTCAATCCATAATACATAAGCGATAGCGCCGACAAAAAAAAATCTTGTAATGCAAGCTAACTTTTATCAACATAACCCAGAATATTAATAGACCTAATTAGTCCTCATTTCTTACTCACTCACTCACAACCATTTGAGGAAATGAGGTAAAAATGAGGTATAAATGATTACCTCAATTGAAGAAAAAAAGTGAGTAACAAATGAGAAATTGCGATGTATGGTTGACGGTTACAAATATGTACATATAATTAACGTGAAATAAGAAACAAATGATAAGCATCCATATAAATAAGCCAGAATTAAAATTTCCTTTTTAATAGTTTATTTAACTTCGAAGTGTTACATTTTTAAAATGAATTTTTTTGCATTATTTTGCAGCTCCTGGACTGTTTGACAATTGCGCACTAATTCCATTAAAAAGAAGCCCAGTATGCGGAACTGATGGGGAAACTTATGCTAATTCATATGCACTTGATTGAGCCAAAAGATCTGATCCAAATTTATCGATTGCCCATAAAGGAAGATGTTGAAATATAGTAAATACATTTTATTTATCAATATGTTACCTACATTTAACATTAAAGTTCAATTAAAATCAAGTATACTTTAAAAAAAGTAACATTATTTTTATTACGGATGAATGTTGTCATATTCCGTTTAGATCCGTTTTCGATCAGTTCAATAAAGTGAAATACATCAAGTTAAAGTTAAGTTTCTGGTTTAAAATGGTGTAAACAAATTTAAATCGATTAAGATTAAGAGCAAGAAATCTCTGGCAATCCTCTTAACTTAAACAGAAAAAAAATTTGAACCAAACAAATTTTGATTAGAATTAAATTGTACTTTACATTATTGTTCCTACAATATATAATGTATCATAATCTTGCTTCGAAATTATTCATAAATTCTATTTAGAAATGTGAAACAAAGTCTGAATACTTGATTTTTTCATTTTGAAAGGCATAAAGTGAGACAAGGGTGAAAAGTTGTGACAAAACATGTGAATTGATGCTGGAACTAAGTCATTGCCTAAAACATTTTGCAAAAACTTTTTAGGATATAGAAGAATTATTCTTATTGTACTATTATCTTCCAAAGTGACGGCTAAGCTATCTATAAAAATATTTTAAATTTAAAGATCTTCTTGTTGAATTTTGCACTCGTTTAAAAAGCTTTTCAATAAAATACGACTTCATGGTATAAAAATCGGATGATAAATCAAAAAGTGACCTTAAACAAACAAAATGAAGCATTCTTTATGATTAAAATTATTTTTAAAACATATTAAAATTTTAAATATATTATTTTTTCAAATGCCAGACATTAATGTGTAATTTTTTCAATTTAACATTTATTTATTCACTTAAATTTTGTACGTACACTAACCGCCAACCCGTGCTTAGCTACGGATTCTGACTGACTTACTTTTATAAATGGAGTTTTTGTTATCTGGTTGATAGACAATTATATTATAGGAGCTAGTTATTTTATAAATTTGGAGAAAGTATCTAAGGGGAATTAATATTTATCATTTTTACTTATTCAACACACGAAATGGAATGAACTTATGATATCCTCCCCATTAACAGGTTTCCAAACCAAATCAAATATATCTTTTTAATCATTTCCTCAATCCAAATTTGAATGAAATCGATTGAACTTTTGCGGTCCTTCCCGGGAGAGACTTCTGGGTATGGGGCCATTCAAATTTAAAAATAGTCTATAACGACCCCGACACAAAGAGACGGTGTATTCGAAACAATCTGTTGAGCGGTTTAGGAGCCTATTCGAAACGACAAACAGCGTTTCTGTTTCATGTATATAGATAAAAGTAAGTGATATAATTAACCATGTTGAATCCTTCAGAGTTAAATTTTTTTTAATGATAATAAAACATAAAAAGTTGTATACATTTAATATTTAATATTTTCATACAAAATTATGTTCGAAATTAATTTTTGATCGCGTTATAAATTGATGTGGCTCCTTACTTTTAGTAAAAATTTTATTCAAGGACTGTTTTTCAGTATAACTAATTGTTGATTTAAAGTTTGTTCGACACATAATGACTGTCATATGTAATTCCATCACTTCCACATACTGGAGACCAAATAATTGGAATCTGACATAAAATACGTGGTTTTTTTTTTTTTAAATTACGTTTTGATTTGATTGCAAATCACTCTGAAAGCATTCGCCTAATTTGAGTTATTTGGGGATAAAACCCTCCCTTTCAGAAAAAAATAAGAGAAAATAACAAAAAAAAAAAACATAAGCACTTACAAAATTAATAAGAAAACGCAAAACTTTTAACAATAATTCTAACTTGGATTCAATTCGAAAATAAACGAGTCAGTCAACAATTTAAAAAAAAAACTAAATGCAGTCATATTTCTAGTCAAAACTTAATTTTTAATGCAAACTTTTAACTTATTAATTCAATAACTTTAAATCACAATATGTATCGTATTATAAAAAAAACTAAAAATTAAGTTTTGGCAAACATTTCTTAGTTCTAGAATCATTCGTATTTAAAAATCATATATCCTAATTTGCCAAAAATCCTAATTTTCGGTCTCTATGTCAATTTCGGAATTTATAACGTAAGATTCATTTTTTCCTATTTCAAAGAAAATTTTTTTAGGAATACGAAAACGAAAACAACATTGATTTCGAAGAATAAAAAAAGGACAAAAATAAGAAATAATTGAATTTTTTTACTCAATCATTTAAAAAAAGTATGACCTTATTTTTGATGAAATCCAATCAAAAAAAAATTTCCAATCAAAAATTCCAGTTAAAAAAAATTCTCTCAAATTTTTCCTTTCAAACAAAACAATTCCCTGCCAGATACGCCAAAACTACTATATACTATCTTCGTTAGTAAAATTTTATTTTTACGAAGATTTTTGTCGATGACTTAAATAATCAAATCTATTCTTAAATAATCAAATTAAAAATGAAACGAAGCTGAATAACAAATTACTTTAGTGAAAAATTAATGAAAAATGGTATCATAATTTTCACCACGTCCTCGTTGTTGATCCTGGATTAAAGCTGAGATTGAAAAAAAATTATTTATAGCATTCCTTGAAATACTATAAAAAATAACCCCCCCTTACTCCTAGCCTAGATCCGCTAGTGCTTCACGATAAAGACTTTATTGAAATAAGTTTTTGAATTTTTTTTATTTATTCCATAACATGATCATAAACGTCTCTATTCCGAAATGAATCATTTATTTTTATTTATAGGTTTAATACGTAAAAATAACAAATACATGTGCATTTAATATTCAACATTTGATTCGTTTAATTAAAAAAAAATTTGATACCAAAAAAATTAGAATAATATGAAAGTAAACTATTAATTTGAAAAATTGAATTCGGCAACTTATTTATTTTTGAATTTTAACTATTTTAATATTAGTACTTAAGATTTAAAAAATTAATAAAAAAGGATAATCAACGTCTTAAAAATGTGTGTTTTGTTAATAAACTTTGTGTGATAAAGACATTATGTACAATGATTTTGTCCAATCTTTTTTAGTTGAATATGTAAATATGTATATATTTATGAGTAAACATATATATATGTATATATCTATATTTGTACTGAAAAATAAGCAACAGCTACATGTAATAATGAAGATAGTGGCGCCATTTCAAATATGTGTTGCGAAGAAAATTGTTTTATTGTCTTAAATAAAAGCACAGGCGTTAAGGTGCAATTAGCTGATGATAAAAAGGTAGATATTTAAGGAACTGGCACAGTTAAATTAAAAGTTAAAATTAACAGCCAAGTTGAAGATTTATTTTTGTAAGACACATTATTAGTCCCTGGATTAAGAAGTAATTTGATTTATGCCAGTAAGGCTACTGACAAGGGCTGTCAAGTTATTTTTAATAGTGATAATGCATATGTAGAAAAAAATGGTAAAATATTATTACAAGCAAAAAAAAGGGATGGTTTATTTGTTGTTAATGTTAATCAGCATCAATCAAATTTAGTAAAAAAGTTAGAGTCAAAGTTTGAAAAAGGGCATTGTCGTCTTGGACATTTAAACAAAGATTCACTTCTTAAATTAAACAATAGAAGTATGGTTGTAGGCTTACCCGAATTTAAGAAAACAGAATTAAACTGTGTTTCATGTATTATGGGGAAACAAACAAGATTACTTTCTTGAAATGTTTCGGAAACATTTCAAGAAAGTTAAAGTTAAGGATACAAAATTGATTAATTATAATAAACAAGATTACCTTTTCAAAATAATTTTCAAAAACGTTCATCTGAAGTTTTGGAACTAGTTCACACTGATTTATGTGGCACGATGAAACTAGAATCTATTGGTAAAGCTAAATATTTCGCAACATTTATTGACGATTTCAGTCGCAAGATTTTTGTCTATTTTTTGAAAAAAAAGAGCGATTACATTGAAGCACTTAAAAATTTCAAAGTTTTTTCAGAAAATCAAACCAATAAGAAAATTAAGTCCATTCGAAGTGATAATGGTACTGAAATGTGCAATGAAATCATGTATCAAATATGCGAAAAATCTGGTATTCAACATCAATTGACTACACCATATACGCCGCAGCAAAATGGCGTTGCAGAAAGATCAAACCGTACTCTTTGCGAAATGGCCAGGTGTTTAATGTTTGATGCGAATATTCCCGAATTTTTGTGGGCTGAATTAATTAACACTGCTGCGTATATTAGAAATAAATGTCCTACAGTACTTAATAATGATAAAACACCTGACTAAGAACCAGTAATGAAAGAATTGAAGTTGTAACAAAAGGAACCGAAGAAGGAAATAGTGAAAATAATAATGAAGATGATGAAAACAATGGAGATGATGAAAATGATGGAAATAATGGAAATAATGAAAGTAATGAAGCAGGAAGCATTTATGATGATGAAGTAAGACAAGAGTCTGTTGTAACCAGGAGAAATAACGAAAGCAATGAAGCACGAAACAGTTATAATGATAAATTAAGAAAAGAGCCTGTTGTAACCAGGAGCAGACTTAAAATGCAATTATCTGAGCAAGCCAATATTGCAATCAACGATCCCAAAATGTTTGCTGAAGCAGAAAGATCTGAGCACGCAGGAAAATGAAAAATTGCAATGCAAGAAGAATACAATTCTCTGATCGAAAATGAAACATAGGAACTTTGTTGCTTGCCATCTGATCGAAAAACAATTGGGTATTTAAAACTACATATAATTCTCATGGTACCGTAGAACGATTTAAAGCAAGGTTAGTTACAAAAGGATATGCGCAACAATTTGGAATTGATTATTTTGAAACTTATGCACCAGTGGTAAATCAAAGCAGCATTAGAATTTTGTATGCAATAGCTGTCGAAAATGATTTGATTTTGTATGAAATGGATGTATCTAAAGCATTTTTACATGGCGAATTAGATGAAATCATATATATGGACCAGCGAGAAGGATTTATTGACATAAACAGGAAAGATTTGGTGTGCAAATTAAAACGAGCGCTTTATGGCTTGAAACAGGCAGGTCGACAGTGGAATAAAAAGTTAGACAGTAAGTTTATAGAATTGGGTTTTTTACGTTCAAACTATGACGCATGTGTATACTACAAAAAGACTCATGAGGAATTCACTATAATCACGGTATTTGTTGACGATATTTTAACAGCAACAAATGATGAAATTTATATAAATGAACTAAAAACACAATTAAAACAAACATTTAAAATGCGGGATTTAGGTGAGCCCAAACTTTGTATTGGCGTTGAAATTGAAAGAAAAAACAACACAATTGCTATAAAACAACATGTTTATATTGAAAGTTTACTAAGTAAATATGGATTAAAAAATTTTTATGGTGCAAAATTACCTGTGCAAGTAAAATTAAAATTAGAAAAAGAGCCAGCTATTTTAGTTGAAAGAGAAAAAGTCGACATGACTGCTTATCAAGAATTAATTGTTATATTTATCTCTTTGTACACGTCCTGATATTTCCTGTTCGGTTAACATACGGGCAAATGTAGTCCAGATCCCAGAAAACAACGCTATAATGCGGCTTTAAATATACTTAAATATTTAAAAGAAATTAAGTATGCAAAAATTGTTTTTAAAAAAACTGGTAAATGTTTATTTGGTTTTTCTGATGCAAACTGGGCTGAAGACGTAAACGATCGAAAATCACAATCTGGTTATGCATTCGACAACGAATTGTTGCAACATCGAGCACTGAATCTGAGTATATTGCTTTGACTCAAGCTGCAAAAGAAGTAAATGTAAGAAGTAAATGAAAAACCTATTGTCTGAATCAGCATAAATACAACTTCACCAACTATTTTGTATACAGACAGTCAAAGCGCAATTTGCATAACAAAGTTACAAGGTTTGTCGAATCGAACAAAGCACATAGAGTACAGATATCACTAAATTCGAGAATGTGTTCAACAAAAAACAATCGATCTCAGATATTTACCAACTCAGGATATAGCATGCCAACTCAGGATATATTACAAAGTCCGTACCAAAACAGAAGCACTATTTTTGTTTTGAAAAGTTGGGTATGCATTTTGTACAATAAATGAAAGCAATTTCAGTCCAATTACGCTCTAAGATTGAGGGGATGTGTTGATAAATCCAACTTAGGTCGAAATAACTTTGATTTAATTGTATAAATTTTATTATATACTAAAATTAGTTTTCTTTATAACAAATTTAGTTTTTCTAATTCATTCATTCATTTAATATCAAAAATAAAGAAGCTCATTCGAGAAAATAAAATAATAGTTTTATTGTCACATTTGAGAATATCAACATCAACTCCTCCTGAATCAAATTCTAGAACAACCATGAAAGGCTATTTCGAAGTTTCCATACTCAAAAATGCTTAATTTCAAAGTAACCAAAAAGTAACGGTAAAACTTCAAAAAACCAATATGGCGGCAAACTTGCTGAACAAACATAATTTCTAATACCACTTTCTATCACTTTCAAGAATAAAAATCCAATATTTGCAAAAAAAACGCGTTGTTGTCAGGTTGCTATACATATGAAAATGAAATGTAATGTAAATATTTATTATATTGTTGTTAAAAAAAAATTAACTAAAAATAAAAATATTTGATTAAAAACGTCTTTAATAAAAGTAGTTCACAACTTACTGTTATAACGAAATTAATTCGAATTTCGAATGAACAAAATGAAAATGCTCTATAATTCCAGTCTTCAGGATAGAGCCTCTACATCATGACATACGAAAAACTGATGTAAATGTAAACAATACATTTCTTTCAAAGACGTCTTGAATACCTTTAAAAATCTTTAATTGGATACGACCTACATTTTAATTTATTTATTTACAAAAGATAAAGTGGTTGGTATGGTGTGGTTCGTTTGATTAAAGAAGTTGGTTTGAAAGTATTATGAATTCGAAAAAATAAATGATTTAGTTAATATAAAATTTTTTTGGTTTATTTAAAGATTAAATTCTAAAATAATTTTAAATAAATTTGTATAAGTTTCAAAAAGATTGTTTATTAATAAAGTTGCAATTGCAACATATTGAAACAATAGAACATTGTTATATAAGAGTTAGTTTATGTAAAATAAAGTATAAACAAAAACGAACTTCAGTTTGAATTTTAATTTCTATAGAATATTTTTTATTGGTGAAGAATATGTTATGATTATTATTAGGAGGGGGGATTGAAGAAGATTATGAGTTCAAAAAAACTCAATAGTTTAGTCATATTTGGAAGAAAAATGACTAGAGAGAGATGGGGTACGTAGAGGCTTAAGAAAAAGCTATACCCGCCAAATTTATCTGGTGCCGAGTCCACTGTCTAACATCCATTTTCAAAGGCCTGGTTTAAGCTCGCCGAGTGGGTAAGTTCCAGGTCCATAACAAATATTATCGGATGTCATTTCAGAAAAAAAATTCAAAGACTTGGGAAGGTAAAAATGCTGGTAAGTTTCACTTAATTACCACCATTTTAAAAAATTTCGTTCATATCGCGAGTGCACGAATTCGCATATCTAACAATGTAGTTGCTGTTCAATTCATTTGTATCTATTGTAGTGCGCTCTTTGAGTGGGTCACTCACTCTCTCTCTCATTCATTATATATAAACCTAGTATTAAGTTTAAGTAAGTAGAGTATGATCTGATTAGTCAACTGTTAAACAACACAATATTAAATAAGAATAAATTCAATAGATTAAAAGTGTATGTGTGTTTTTTCTTTTACATGCCTGACTTGGCATGACATGGCGACCGTGACAAATCACAGGTTAAATTAAAAAAAAAAAAAGGTGAAAAAAAATTTTCGAATTAATTTTGGAAAAAGTTAAAGTAAAAGTTTAATGGAAAAATTTAAAAACAAAAAAAAAAATAAAAAAAATATAAAAAGAAAAAAAAAAAGAAACAAAAAAAAAAAAAATGTTTTAAAAAAAAAAATAAGAAAAAAAATATTTTAGTAAAAAAAAAAAAAAGGGAAAAAATTGAAATGAAAATTTGGATTAATTTTGAAAATTTAATTTTAAACGAAAAAGAAAAAAAATAATAAAAACTGTAAAAGAAATTTTCATCTTGGATCTAAAAAAAAAAAGAAAAAAAAAGAGAAAATTGGAAAAATATTAAGTGTGGAAAATTATCGGATGGAGAAAAAAAAAAAAATTGAAAAAAAATACTAAAAATTAAAATGGCGCAAATTTAAATTCGAAAAAAAAATTTTTTTTTTGAAAGAAATTTAATTAAAAGAAAAAAAAAAAAAAAACCTATTCATTTGGAAGACAAAAAAAAGGCGATAGTAATTACAATTGAAAGAAAAAAAAAAAAAAAAAAAACCAAACACACACACATGTATACAAATACTTTCAAATAGAAAATGAAATGAAATGACTATTGAAAAAATATTAAGAAATGAAATAAAAAAAAAAATGAAATGACTAGTAGTGAAAAATTTTACGAAATGAAATGAAACTAAATAAAAAAAAAAAAAAAGAAACAAAACATCAATTTTTTTTTGACAATAATGAAAAAAAAAAAAAAGTAAACAAAAAAAAAATAATATGAAATGAAAAAAAAAATTTTTTTTTTTCTTAATGGTGGAAAAATAAATAGTAATTGAACAAAAAATTATAAAATGTTTTAATTATTTAAACAAAAAAAAAAAAAAAAAGAAAAAAAAGAGAAATATACTTGCAAAATAAAATCAACAACAAGTACTTCACTAAATTAATAATTTTTTTTATATACAAATAAATTTTTAAATATATTTTTAATAAATTTTAATTTAAATAAAATAAAACAATGTAGATTCAAATTGTTACATAAACAATTTCTAAATTTTTTAAATTGAAGTAAATAATTTTCCAATTTTTCAATTTTAATTTCTAAATCAAAACTTTTTAAATTTTAATAATTGGATGTTGGATGTACACTGTTTCAAATAATTTTTATATAAAAAATTATACTATATTATTTAATAAATATTAAAAACTACATAATTTAACATAATTTACTTTAAACTGATTATTATACATAAATATTTTACAAATAAATTTCGTAAAATTTTTTTTATGGATGAAGCTTGCAACGAAATTCTAACAGCTAAAGATAATTTTCGTAAAGCTTACAAACGCATTCAGAAAAACCTTAAACCAAAAAATTTAGAAACATTAAAAGCAATTAAATATTGAAGAAACATATAACATCTACGTAAATACAGTTCTTCAAGCTTGTATTACATTTGAAGAACAACATCATCAAATTTTAGCTAAAGATCGTCAGTATTGTTACGATAAGTTACAAGAGAGCTTCAAACTATTAAAGTGCGCAGATCTAATTCCAAAAGATATTCTATTACCGATCAAAATAAATCAAATCGAAAAAGAAAATATAATAGAATCAGATAGTTCTGAAGAAAACTTTGACGATACTGTGACGATGGCTCTTTCTACTCCTGAATTTTTACGTATAGCTAGTTCACAAATAAATAGA
This sequence comes from Hybos culiciformis, assembly GCA_964007475.1. Taxonomy (NCBI): domain Eukaryota; kingdom Metazoa; phylum Arthropoda; class Insecta; order Diptera; family Hybotidae; genus Hybos; species Hybos culiciformis. Next base: position 100,581,327 of record OZ023273.1, read on the forward strand.
AATTATAGTGGTGATTCCCTATCACTTAAATCTTTTATCGAATCAATAAATTTGTTAGACACACTAGCAGAGACACAAGACTTAAAAAATTTATTAGCTCGATTTATTTTATCAAAGCTTGACGGAACAGCTCGCGAAGCTATAGCCGATGATTCTAATACGGTTGTACTTATTAAACAAGATCTTAATAATTCGATTAAACTTATAGATTAAAATTATAGAAGGAAAAATAAAAGCTTTGAGAACGGATAAGAACACTTAACAAAATTTTTCAGAAAAAGTTAACGAATTAGCTGAAGCTTTTCGTCGTTCACTTGTGTTAGAAGGTATTCCAACACAAAAAGCTAAAGAAATTTGTATCGAAAAAACAGTCGAAATGTGCAGAAATAATGCAAGATCTGATCTGACCAAAGCTGTTTTGTCATCAACCCAATTCCAAGACCTTAAAGAAAATTTTTAATAGAAATAGATTTACAATCGCAAGAAAAACAGGTTCTGTCATTCAGAACAAACAATAATAATAATTCACTTAGAAATTCTTATGGAAATCGTTCCAATAACAATTTTCGTTTAATTATAATAGGGGAAATTTTAGACACCAAAATCAACAATTTGTAAATAATAATTTTCAAAACAATAATCGTAATAATTGGAACAATAATCGAGGTAATTTTAATAATAATCGAGGTAACTTTAAAATAATAATCGTGGGAACTTTAATAATAATCGTGGTAATAGAAGAAACATAAATAGAAATTTTAACCAAAATAATTATGTACGATATGCGGGAAACGACCAGGCCCCCCAAAACGGCCAGGGGGAACAAGATCAAATGCGTTTGCATCAAAATTAAATAATAACGATAATTTTAATACACATTACATTTATGCTATTTCACAATCTGATATTAACTCAGATTCAAATTCGAATAAAACAAAAATTTTTTATAATTCTAATTTAAGACCAAATGCAAACCGAAACACAAATTATTCAAACGAAAATAAAAATTGTCCTAATTATTATCCAAATGTAAATACAAAATCTAAATTAAGTACAAAAAATGTCTTTAACGTAAATCCAAATTTCTCTGATTTCATTATTTTAAATTCTAAATTAAATTTTCAAGGCTCAACATTTTTAGTCGATACTCAAGCAGATATTTCGCTAATAAAAATTTCATCAATCGATTCAAATTTTAACTTAAAAAATAATTTTAATTCTAACAATATTATAAGCATTTTGGGAATTACGCAAAATTCTATAAAAAGTTTAGGTACAATCAACGTCAACTTTCATTTTAAACATCAAATTCTATCTTGTTTACTACATGTAGTTCCAGACGAATTTTATATTCCTTCGGATGGTATTTTAGGCAAAGACTTTCTCAAATTTTATAAGTGTCAAATAAATTATGATTCTATGCAATTAACACTTAACAATAATTCTTATTCTTTTTCAATTCCAATTTTAGAAAACCCTAGTGAAAATTCAATTGTTTTACCTTCTAGATGTGAAGTCATTCGTACTTTTATTCTTCCAAATGATTGTGTAGTGCTTGATCAAGAAATCGCACCTGATATTTTCATTCCACGTACGATAGTTTCTTCAAAAACTCCTTTAATTAAAGTTTTAAATTTATCAGATAAAATTCGAATAATTCCTAAAAACACTTCACTTAAATCAGAACCTCTTTCAAATTTTAACATCCTTAGAATTGACACAAATAAAAATAAAATAGAACAAAAGAATTGCTTCAAATAATATCTAAAAATACCAAACCGCAATACCAAGAAAAATTATTAAATTTATGTGAACAATATAGTAACATTTTCCATATGAAAGATGATAAAATGACAACAAACAATTTCTATACACAAAATTTAAGAATAGATAACAATACACCGGTATATGTGAAGAATTATAGACTTCCATATTCCCAAAAACAGGAAATCGACGATCAAGTCAATAAATTATTAAAAAATGATCTTATTGAACCAAGCCAATCTAATTTTAACAGCCCTATCATTTTAGTGCCTAAGAAAGGTTCAGATAAAAAATGGAGATTATGCATAGATTACCGTCTCGTAAATAAAAAACTAATTGCAGATAAATATCCACTGCCAAGAATAGAAGACATATTAGACAATTTAGGAAGATCAAAATTTTTTACTGTACTCGACCTTTACTCGGGATTTCATCAAGTTCCACTTAATGAAAACTCGCGAGATATAACATCTTTTAGCACAGACAAAGGTTCGTTTAGATGGAAAGTTCTTCCATTCGGTTTAAATGTATCACCTAACTCATTTTCTAGAATGATGGCATTAGCTTTCTCCGGTCTTACACCGTTACAATGTTTTCTATACATCGACGATATCATATGTATTGGCTGTTCAGTCGAACATCACCTTAAAAATTTTAAATCTATTTTGGAAGTTTGTAAAAAATTTAACCTTAAACTAAATCCTGAAAAATGTCTATTTTTTAAAAATGAAGTCACATACCTAGGACATAAATGTACTGATCGAGGTATATACCCAGATAGTAGCAAAATAGATACAGTTAGAAATTATCCTGTACCAAAAGATAAAGACGCTACCAAACGATTTGTTGCATTTATGAACTATTATCGTAAGTTCATACCAAATTTCGCATCCGTAGCAAAACCATTAAATAACATGACTAGACTTAAAGTAAATTTTTCTTGGACACAATAGTGTCAAAAATCTTTTGAAATTTTAAAAAATTGTTTAATAAATCCACCAATCTTAAATTATCCAAATTTCTCAAAACCTTTTATCATTACTGTTGACGCTTCTAACTTGGGAATAGGATCCACCCTAAGTCAGGAGATCAATGGCAACGATTTACCAATTTCATATTCTTCACGTAGTATTACAAAAGGTGAAATGAATAAATCAACAATAGAGAAAGAATTAGCTGCAATACTCTTCGCAATTTTACACTATAGACCTTACATTTACGGAACAAAATTTACAATTAGATCTGATCATAAACCCTTAATTTATTTATTTTCTTTAAAAAACCCATCTTCAAAATTAACTAGAATGCGCTTAGATATAGAAGAATATAATTTTACAGTAGAATATATTAAAGGAAAATGTAATGTAGTGGCAGATGCCCTATCTCGTATTTCAATAGACGAACTTAAAGATTTACAAAATAACGAAAATAAAGTATATGTTACGACAAGATCAATGTCAAATAAAAAATCAACAAATAATAATTTCAACAAAAGTAGCAACAGTCCAAATAGAGAAAAAATTTTAAATAAAAATGAGAAAATTGTTATTTATGAGGATAAATTTAACTATAAAATACCTCAGTTAATCTTCAACTCAGTAGATAGTTGTAAAGTATATAAAAAACGTAAATTAGTATATACAAATGACATTTCAAATATTTACCAGACATTAGAGCCTGGATGCAATAAAATTTTGAAAAGGAAACAATTCTAGCATTGTTTCTTGCCCAGTTAGATAAAAATTTAATTAAAAGCAATATAAACAAAATTCGAATAAATAAAGAGGATAGCATTTTTAAATTAATTACAATAAAAGATTTTATTAAAGTTGCAAATAAAAAGATAAAAGAATTAGAAATCGCGATAGTTTCACGTCCATACCCATTATTAGTACTGGGGAAAAACAAAAACTTTAGATCGTTATCATAAAGACCCTATATTTGGCGGACACGCAGGTCAAAAAAGGTTATATGCAAAATTGAGGTCATGTTTTTATTGGAAAGGCATGAAAAAAGACGTGGCAACCTATGTAAGAAGTTGCAAAGATTGTCAAAGAAATAAAGCTAAAATTAGAAACATCGAACCGCTTCAAATTACAAAAACACCTAATAAAGCGTTCGATACCTTAATTATTGATACGATAGGCCCGTTACAAAAATCCATTAATGAAAACCAATATGCAGTCACTTTAATGTGTGACTTAAGTAAATATTTAATTACGATACCAGTAGCCAATAAGGAAGCTACTTTCGAGCACAAGCTATTTTTGAACATTTTGTTCTATTATACGGCCCAATGAGGAAAATCATTACTGATTGCGGTACAGAGTATGCCAATAGTGTAATAGATGAATTATTTAAATTATTAAATATTGAACATAGTTTTTCGACACCTTACCATCACGAAACAGTTGGAACTGTAGAAAGGAACCATCGTGTTCTTAATGAATACCTTAGATCGTATATTAATGAACATCATGATAATTGGGATGAATATTTGAAATACTTACGTATAATTATAATATTACCCCTAATTCAAATTTTAACTTCACATATTCTCCATATGAGCTAATATTTGGTAAACAACCAAATTCGCATAATTTCTTATTAGATAACCAAGTAGATCCTGTTTATAACTTTGATAGTTACGCTAAACACGTAAAATTTAAATTACAAAATTCAAACAAAATCATCAAAAAATTATTAGAAAATGGAAAATTAAGAAATAAGTCGACATATGATAAGAAATCGACAGATAATCAGTTCAAAGTGAATGATAAAATTCTTCTAAGAGAAGAAAATAGAAAAAAATTAGATAAACTATATTCTGGCCCCTACACAATTATAAAAATAGATGGTTTAAATATAACTTTTATTAATAATAAAAATAAACCTATTAGGGTGCATAAAAACAGAATAATTAAATATAAGGATTAAATAAAAATGTAATGAATTACAAAATAAAATAAATAAGTTATGTATTTTTAGTTTTCTAGTTTAAAAAAAAAAAAAAATTTGGTACCAAATCAAATCGAAATTAAGTTAATTTTTGCAAATAGAAAATAAGTTTAAAAAATTACTGTTATAATAATAAATTAAATAATACTTATACATTTAATTATATTATAAAATTTTTCAATAATTGAATTTCACAATATTATTGAAAAATTTTAAAATTTCATAAATTTAAATCTATTAAACTAACTAATAATAAAAATTTTACTTTATTTTTATTATATATATAAATTTTTAATATATTACTTTGGTTAATTAAACTTACTTTTAGTCAAGTAAACTTTCAAAGTAAGTTTAATTTCCTAAAGGAGGGAGGTGTAGTGCGCTCTTTGAGTGGGTCACTCACTCTCTCTCTCTCATTCATTATATATAAACCTAGTATTAAGTTTAAGTAAGTAGAGTATGATCTGATCAGTCAACTGTTAACAACACAATATTAAATAAGAATAAATTCAATAGATTAAAAGTGTATGTGTGTTTTTTCTTTTACATGCCTGACTTGGCATGACACTATCTATATATATAAAAGCGAAGTTGTCTCTTTGTCTCTTTGTCTGTTTGTTGTTTGTATGTTCCGAATAGGATCCTAAGCCGCACAACCGATCGTTTTCAAACTTACACCATGTCTTTGTGTCAGGTCGGGTGTCGTTATACGCTATTTTAAAATTTGATTGGCCCCGACTCAGGGACCTCCCCTCGGGACGAACTTTAAAAGTTCGTCCGATTTCATTCAAATTTGGCATGTTAAAAGAGGAATTGATTACAAACAAATTTCGTTACAAAAAATTTGTTGACCTCCTACCCACAGACCCCCCGGGGGCGGACTTTAAAAGTTCGTCCGATTTCATTGGTTTGTAAAAAGAAGAACTGATTACACACAAATTTCGTAACAAAAAATTTACACCGTCTCTTTGTCTCGGGGTCGTTATAGGTTATTTTAAAATTTGAAAGGCACTCTACCTAGAAACCCCTCCAAAAGTTCTTCCGATTTCATTCATAAAAAGAGGAAATGGATAAAAACACAAATTTGGTTTGATTTGCAAACTTTTTTAAGGGAACGATATCATTCGATTTCATACAATTTAAGTGTGAATAAGTTGAATAAGTAGAAATGATAAATATTTATTCTTTTTAATATTTTCCCAAATTTATAAAATAACTAGCTCCTATAATTTGTTCATCAATCTGACATCAAAAATTTTACTTAGAACGTGTGTTCCACAACAACATGTGTTCGGGTACAGCTAGTAATTTATAAAATTGCATATTTACATGCACTTTGTTGTTATGCATAAAAAATATAAGAAAATTTATACAAATAGACTAGGTAATACGAGCTATTTTTATTGTATATTTTTATTGGATTGAACACAATTATTTGTAAAGTTGCTTTATAATTTATGGAGATTTCTTATGCATTTCTACTCGTTCGTGAACAATTAGACGAGTCGCCATTGGCACACGTACATACACATAAGTACGTATGCCTCTCCAAGGTGGTGGTTTCCGATCACTTGGTTTCTCGATATTCTTTCCAACCGGGCAACGAATGGGTTTGAACCAAGAACAAAAGTAGGTTTTTAATTGGTTTTGCATCCACCCGTACAGTGGAAACGACCAGTCTCATTACCAGTAGGTGACCTGGTTTTATCCATGTCCAAGGCAAATCCCAAAACCAACATAACTCGGGGTTCTAGCATTCACACCGGAACAGATTCTCTGCCACAATGCATCGAGGGTCTTCTATATCCATGATGAGGCCCAGAACGGCTACTGGACAAGCAGACTCAGGAAGACATCGCGACAGCCTGTCTTTGTATTTCCTACTTCTACAGTGAATGGCAGAGCCCTGACTTGTAGATTCACTCCAGAAGCAGGATTGACAGCGAAGTTCAAGCTTTGGATTTTTGGATAGACCCAAGAATCCTCCATCAGTACTGGATGGGTTAGGTTGCCTATTGGCCCGACTGCATGATATAACCGCGAAAAAAAATGAAAGAATCATAACCGCGAAAAATGTTTTATATTTCATTTTGTCATAACCGCGAGAAAACAGGGCAATAAACCAACCACCATTCCGACCGCCGCCCTCCACGAAAATATACTGTTTTCGTTGAATTGTGTTTTGGGTCAATTGTGTTTTCGGTCAATTAACGGTAAGTTGATTTTTAATGATTGAGAATTAAAATTCTAATTTTTGAGTTTCGCGGTTATGACTTAATTTTTTGTTATACCGTGAAACGATAAAAATCGAATTTTTGATTTGCGCGGTTATAACAAAAAAAATTGTTATAATCGCGAATAACTAAGCATTTTTTTAATTATAACAGCGAATGACAAAAAAAAAAATATTTTTTTTGTTACAACCGCGAAACTCATGCAAATTCCAGTTTCGCGGTTATGACAAAAAATTTTCAGATCACCATTGGATCACCATTGGTTTGCAAAACATACTCGCTTCCAATACCAACTATCGCCGGAGCTATCAGCCTAAGCCAGCGGAGTAAACTCCACTAACTTCGTCTGGTAGCTCCAGCACCTAAAGAGAAAGAAGAAGAGACTTTTAGCTGTAGCAGCCAGTCTAGGTCAGTGGATACCACTTTAATCCAGGGTAGAGCTGGTTAGTTTCAGTCTTATATAGGGAAGCAAAGCTATTTGTGTCAAAACTTTTTGACGGTATGAAACTGGTTTCGAAATTTCACCGTTTGTATATGTTTTTGAAATTACAATTTACAAAACAATTCCATATTCCCAAAAAAATTTTTTGGGTGTAGAATTGCATTAGGAATAAAAATAGCAAATAATTTTTTACTAGAATTTTATCAAGTGCATATAGATTTTTTTATTGTATATGCACGAATTAAAATTAATTGAAAATTTTAAAACCTTAATGCAACGTTGACGGTTATAAATATGTACATATTATTAACGTGAAATAAGAAACAAATGATAAGCATCCACATAAATAAGCCAGAATTACAATTTTATTTTTAATAGTTTATTTAACTTTGAAGTGTTACATTTTTAAAATGAATTTTTTTGCATTATTTTCTGTTATTATCATTATTCTGGTTGCAGCAATTGATGCAGCTCCAGTTGATGCAATTGATCCAATTAAAACAATAATAGGATTATTAAGAGATTGTCAATGGGTTTGTTATTAAACCAGTATGCGGAACTTATGGGAAAACTTATCGAACTCTTAATTGCCAAAAATTGAAATTTGATCCAACTTTATCGATTGCCCATAACGGACCATGTTGAAATGTAGTAAATACATTAAACATTAAAGTTCAATTAAAATCAAGTATATTTTAAAAAATTAACATTGTTTTTATTAATACAGATGAATGTTGTCATATTCCGTTTAGATCCGTTTTCGATCAGTTCAAAGTGAAATACATCAAATTAAAGTTAGGTTTCTGGTTTAAAATGGTGTTAACAAATTTAAATCGATTAAGATTAAGAGCAAGAAATCTCTGGCAATCCTCTTAACTTAAACACAAAAAAAATTTGAACCAAACAAATTTTGATTAGAATTAAATTGTACTTTACATTATTTTTCCTATAATATACGGGAGCGGGCCTCTTTGCAAATTTCATATTGCAAAAGTCTATTTGGCCGAACGCCAGCTATCAAATTTTTATGTTTTGCAAATCTCCATTTCGTAAAAAAAAACTCTTTAACAAAATTCCATATGGCCTAATGCGACACTTCGCAAAAAGATATTTCTCAAAATACCAATTCACAACATTATATTAATTGATTCTAATTATAATTCTTTCTTATGTTTACGTACAGGATTTTTATTATATTAAGAAAACACATATTAAATATATGACATATTAATAAAATAAAATGCATATAATTGGAATTGGAATTGTTTAATTTAATTATATGCATCTATCCATTATACAATAAATTTTAGTGCATTCTAAATATACATTTCCTTTTTGGCGTAATTTACATTTCGAGCGCGCAAAATGTAAATTACACCAAAAAGGGTAGTTGCGACTTGCGAAATGTATATTTTGCCAAAAGTAGTAGTTGCGAAATGTTATTATGCTAACTGAAAAGTTGCTAACTGTCCCATTAGGCCAAAGCGGACTTTTGTTAACTATCCGTTTTGCGAAATGGCGAAGTGTCTTTTTTGCCAAATGGAATTAGGCAAAATGTCTTTTTGCGAAATATTTTTCGGCGATTCGTGTAAAACCCTAATATACAATGTATCATAATCTTGAATCGAAATTATTCATAAATTCTATTTAGAAATGTGAAGCAAAGTATGAATACTTGATTTTTTCATTTTGAAAGGCATAAAGTGAGAAAAGGGCGAAAAGGTGTGGCAAAACATGTGAATTGTGCTAGAACTAAGTCATTGCCTAAAACATTGTGCAAAAACTTTTTAGGATATAGAAGAATTATTCTTCTTGTACTATTATCTTCCAAAGTGACGGCTAAGCTATCTATAAAAACATTTTAATGCGTAGGGGATCTTTATGTTGTATTTAGTGCTATAGAATTTAGATCACTAAATGGAGTATTATATGCGTCAATACACATGCAATCATTTAGATGCATCTGCGTAAATAATTAAAAAATTTAGATGCATCAGCGTATATAATGAAAAAATTTAGATGCATCAGCGTAAATAATGAAATCATTTAGAATATTTAGATGTTTCGTATTGAATATTACGTAATACCTAACAAACATAATATCTCTCACAATATTTCAACACAGCCAAATACAAAAAAAAAATGAGAACTACGTAATTCATACACAAAAATAATATCACTAAAAGAAAGAGAAATTAAAGGATAATTAACGTGGAAAAATTCCCTTGGCTTCTTTTATCTGTAAAAGAAAGAGAAATTAAAGGATAATTAACGTGGAAAAATTCCCTTGGCTTCTTTTATCTGTAAAAGAAAGAGAAATTAAAGGATAATTAACGTGGAAAAATTTCCTTAGCTTCTTTTATCTGTGAATGAAAGAGAAATTAAAGGATAATTAACGTGGAAAAATTCCCTTGGCTTCTTTTATCTGTAAAAGAAAGAGAAATTAAAGGATAATAAATGTGGAAAAATTCCCTTGGCTTCTTTTATCTTTATTTTTTATTATAAATAATTTCTATATTCTCTCTTTGCAACTACCTCTCCCCTACGCATTAAAACAGTATATTGGATATGTTAACAAAATTTGTTATAACAACTCGTTGTCTATACACACAAACACACAAACCCATAGACACTTGTCAATATTTTTTGACTCGTGTCTATGTGTTTGTGTGTATAGACACCTCGTAATTAATAACAAATTTAGTTAACATATACAATAATCTACTATTAAATTAAGTGATCTTCTTGTTGAATTTTGCACCCGTTTAAAAAGTTTTTCAATAAAATACTACTTCATGATATAAAAATCGGATGATAAATCAAAAAGTGACATTTAAAAAACTAAATGAAGCATTATTAATGATTAAAATTATTGTTAAAACATATTTTAAATCAAAAATATATAGATACAATAATGTTATACGACACCAAATACGATTGATTAAGGATTCTTATTATAGTTAAGAATTTTATGAAATATGTCGAAAAAGTCTCGTTCATTTTTTTAGTTATTTGATCTTTAGAAAGCTTACATTCAATCCTTTACTTATACCCGCATACAATATCTTTTGCAACATTTAAAAAATACTAAATGATGACGATCGATAAGTTGTAACTAATTCTTTACGTTTAAAAAAATCTATTTCCATTGCAAACATTATTTTTTTTCTAAGAATCGCAGCTGCCGACTATTATTATAAAAATGAGGAGTACGTTTTTTCCAATTCGCGAACTAATCTAAATACCTACACTATTTTATTTTGAAATATTTATGAAAAATTATGTAATTCAGTTACCACAAACCGATTATTTAATTTTTAAATTATAATGAACCAAATGAATAATGTAATAAATAATGTTTTTAAAAAGTACAGATCTAATTAAATATAATTTGAAAGGGAGTGGATAAGAAAACTCGAAAAAAAATATATCGAATAAAAAAACCTCGAAAAAAAAAACATCGAAAAAACAAAACCTCGAAAAAAAATATCTCGAAAAAAAAAACCAGGGAGCCGTAAAAGTGAAGTTTTTAAGCTAGAGTTATGTAAAAAAAATCAATTTTATGATTTCAATATTTAGTTTACAAACGGCACAACATAAAAATTTCTTCTGTTCCAAAAAAAATTATATTTTTATTCAAATTTAATGGAAAATTAACAAAAAATAAATTAAAGTTTAATATTATAGGCAATGCCGTGCAAAAAATTTAAATGAGAACGATCTCTTCAAAAATTTGTAAAAGGCGTTTCTCCTTTTTAATGTATTGTAGTCGAATTTTCGAGCTTTGTCCCGCATCCAGCCTCAACAACTTAACAACTTAACCATCACCTGCTCTTTTCCGAGCAACGTTATGACTCTGTATACCCCCAGGTGTGGCTTGCCAGCTAAAGTTTTAAGTCGCCGGTGCCATGCTTCTACGCTATTTTGCGTCCTAGGCAAATTATGCTGAAGCAGGTCTGTTACACACCAAAAATTAGGGGATACGGCGGGTATTTTATTTTGAAAACATTATGTTTCCTTTTCCAATTCGATTGATAATTTTTTTTTGATGTGAAGTAGTTTCGAGGTTTTTTTTTCAATGTTTTTTTTCGAGGTTTTTATTTTCGAGGTTTTTTTTTTCGAGGTTTTTTTTTTCGAGTTAGAACCCTAGACCCAATATTACATTCTGTTTGACTTAAAGCCATACGCGAGAATTTCATAAACATTTGAGGAAACAAACAAAATCCGATGGTAACGTAGATATTTTATCCCTTTTATATTCCAGTATTATAATCACATGTTTTACTAATAACTGAAATGGCAGTTTTTTTTGTCAGCACTCTACTCGTCCAAAAATATATATTTTTTTTAATTTAGGTGCACGTTATAAAATATAATGCATGTTTAATATAAAAAAAATTTAACGTAAGATTTGTTTTTGTGATACATGGTTAGGGTGAAGAGGAAGGGGGCGATATGTATTAAATCTGCCTAGGGCGCGAGGGTTGAATTTTTTTTTTCAGCCACCACTGGTTTGGACTATCATGTAAACTAGGTAAATGTGAACGTGAAAAGTAATATTAAAATTCTCATTTTATTTAGATTAAATTATAAATTTTACTGCGACTTTGAACAATTAATAAAAGAAAGTGATTAAATTTTTTTAAGAAAACTGCTTTGAATTTTTGTTAAAATTATAAAATTTGGCGGCATATATTTTTAATAATAAAAAAACGCAGCATAAATATACGGAAATACTGCTATTATTTACTAAAAAATATACTGAATGAAGAATATTAAAAGAAAAAGAATAATACAGTATGTTTAAAAAACTTTAAATCGTTTTTTCTCGTATTCCGTTTTTATGTAGATGTTTTTTGTTCACTGTGACTGCAATATTATAACGAAATCAATTCGAATGGACAAAATGAAAATGCTCTATAATTCCAGTCTGTGGCCTCTACATCATGACAGACGAAAACTGATGTAAATATAAACAAACCAATTCTTTCAGAGACGTCTTGAATATCTTTACAAATCTTTAATTGGATACGACCAACATTTTAATTTATTTAATTACATAATATAAATTGGTATGGTGTGGTTCGTTTGATTAAAGAAGTTGGTCTGAAAGTATTATGAATTCGAAAAAATAAATGATTTAGTTAATATAAAATATTTTTTGTTTTATTTAAAGATTAAATTCTAAAATAATTTTAAATAAATTTGTACAAGTTTCAAAAAGATTTTTTATCAATAAAGTTGCAATTGCAACATAATTGAAACAATCGAACATTGTTATATAAGAGTTAGTTTATGTAAAATAAAGTATAAACAAAAACGAACTTCAATTTGAACTTTAATTTCTATAGAATTTTTTTTATTAGTGAAGAATATGTTATGATTATAATTAGGAGAAGGGATTGAAGAAGATTATGAGTTCAAAAAAACTCAATAGTTTAGTCATATTTGAAAGAAAAACACTAGAGACAGATGGGGTAGGTAGAGGCTTAAGAAAAAGCTATACCCTCCAAATTTATCTGGTGCCGAGTCCACTGTCTGACATCCATTTTCAAAGGCCTGGTTTAAGCTCGCCGAGTGGGTGATTTCCAGGTCCATAATAAAAATTATCGGATGTCGTTCCAGAAAAAAAATTCAAAGACTTTGGAAGGTAAAAACGTTGGTAAGTTTCTCTCAATTACCTCCATTTTCAAAATTTTTGTTCATATCGCGAGTTAACGAATTCGCATATCTAACAATGTAGTTGCTGTTCAATTGTATCTATATATCTATCTATCTATCTATCTATCTATCTATCTATCTATATATCTATATATATAAAACCGAAGTTGTCTGTTTGTCTGTTTGTCTGTTTGTATGTTCCGAATAGGCTCCTAAACCGTTCAACCGATCGTTTTCAAACTTACACCATGTCTTTGTGTCAGGTCGGGGGTCGTTATAGGATATTTTAAAATCTGATTGGCCTGCTACCCAGGGACCTCCCCCGGGGGCGGACTTCAAAAATTCGTCCGATTTTATTTAAATTTGGTACGTAAAAAGGGGAAGTGATTACACACAAATTCCGTAACAAAAAATTTGTTGACCTCCTACCCAGGAACCTCCTACCCAGGGACCTCCCATTGGGGCGGATTTTAAAAGTTCTTCCGATTTCATTCAAATTTGGTATGTAAAAAGAGGAGCTGATTACACACAATATTCGTAACAAAAAATTTGTTGACCTCCTACCCAGGGACCTCCTACCCACAGACCCCCTGCGGGCGGATTTTAAAAGTTCGTCAGATTCCATTTAAATTTGGTATGTAAAAAGAAGAACTGTTTACACACAAATTTCATAACAAAAATTTTGTTGACTTCCTACCCAGCGACCTCCTACACAGGGAAATTTGGTATGTAAAAAGAGAAGCTGATTACACACAAATTTCTTTAAAAGTTCGTCAGATTCCATTTAAATTTAGTATGTAAAAAGAAGAACTGATTACACACAAATTTCGTAACAAAAAATTTGATGACCTCCTACGATAGCGACCTCAAAAGTTCGTCCGATTTGATTCAAATTTGGTACGTAAGAAGAAGAACTGATAACACACAATTACACACAAATTTCGTAACAAAAAATTTGTTGACCACCTACCCAGGGACATTCTACCCAGAGACCTCCTGCCCAGAGACCTTCTATCCAGAAACCTCCCCTGAAGGCTTACTTCTAAAGTTCGTCCGATTTCATTCAAATTTGGTATGTAAAAAGAAGAACTGATTACACACAAATTTCGTAACAAAAAATTTGTTGACCTCCTACACAGGGACCTCCCTGGGCGCGGACTATAAGAGTTCGACGATTTCATTAAAATTTGGTGTGTAAAAAGAGGAAATGACAACACACAGAAATTTCGTAATAAAAAATTTGTTGACCTCCTACCCAGGGACCTCCTACCCAGGGACCTCCTACCCAGGGACCTCCTACCCAGGGACCTCCTACCCAGGGATCTCCTACCCAGGGACCTCCCCTGGGGCGGACTTCAAAAGTTTGTCCGATTTCATTCAAATATGGTATGTAAAAAGAGGAACTGATTACACACAAATTTCGTAACAAAAAATTTGTTGACCTCCTACCCAGGGACCCCTCATGGGGGCGGACTTCAAAAATTCGTCCGATTTTATTCAAATTTGGTATGTAAAAAGAAGAACTGATTACACAAAAATTTCGTAACAAAAAATTTGTTGACCTCATACCCAGCAACCTCCTACCCAGAGACCTCCTATCCAGAGACCTACTACCAAGAAACCACTTACCCAGAGATCTCCCACCGGACTTTAAAAGTTCGTTCGATTTCATTCAAATTTGGTACGTAAGAAAAGGAAATGATTACACACAAATTTCGTAACAAAAAATTTATTGACCTTCTACCCTAGGGGAGGATTTCAAAATTTTGTCCGATTTCATTTAAATTTGTTGACCTCCTATTCAGCGACCTCCCCCGGGGACGGACTTCAAAAGTTCGTCTGATTTCATTCAAATTTGACACGTAAAAAAAAATGATTACACACAAATTTCGTAACAAATTTATTGACCTTCTACCCTAGGGGAGGATTTCAAAAGTTTGTCCGATTTCATTTAAATATGGTACATAAAAATGATTAAACACACGAATTTCGTAATGAAAAATTTGGCCCCTTCTTTTTAGGGGGTCTCTTCGAATATATAGAAATCAATTTCTTTATTACAAATAACTACAAAATATTAAAAACTAAACCACTGAACCGATCGGTTCGAAATTACACCGTCTTGGGGCTATTTTGAAATTTGATTGGCACCCTACCCAGAAACCCCTTCCGATTTCATTCAAATTTGATTCTTAAAAAGCGGAAATGGATAAAAACAAAAATTTGGTTTGGTTTGGAAACCTGTTTAAGCGAAGGATGGGTATCGTTCGATTTCATACAATTTAAGTGTTGAATAAGTAGAAATGATAAATATTAATTCTTCTTAGATATTTTCCCAAATTTATAAAATAACTAG
This sequence comes from Hybos culiciformis, assembly GCA_964007475.1. Lineage (NCBI taxonomy): Eukaryota > Metazoa > Arthropoda > Insecta > Diptera > Hybotidae > Hybos > Hybos culiciformis. The sequence continues at coordinate 100,596,742 of OZ023273.1, forward strand.
CTCCTATAATTGTTCATCTATCTGACAACCAAAATTTCACTTAAAACGTGTGTTCCACAACAACGTGTGTGCGGGTACAGCTATTAACTTATAAAATTGCATTTACATGCACTTTGTTGTTGTGCATAAAAAATATAAGAAAATTTATAAAAAAGACTAGGTAATAGGAGCTTTTTTTTTGTATATTTTTATTGAATTGATCACAATTATTTGTAAAGTTGCTTTATAATTTATGGAGTATTTCTTATGCATTTCTACTCTTTCATGAACAATTAGACGAGTCGCTATTTGAATACGTACATACACGTGTACGATTCTCTGCCACAATGCATCGAGAGTCTTCTATATCCATTGCGAAGCCCATAACCACTCCTGGACAAGCAGACTCAGGATGACATCGCGACAGCCTGTCTTGGTATTTCCTACTTCTACAGTGAATCCCCTAGTCATGGCAGAGCATTCACTTGAAGATTCACTCCAGAAGCAGGAGCGACCAGATGGCGAACTGCGAAGTCCAAGCTTTGGATTTTCGGATAGGCTCAAGGACTGGATCGGTAAAGTTGCCTATTGGAGCGGCTACATGTCATAACCACGAAAAAAAAAATAAAAGAGTCATAATCGCGAAAAATGTTTTATATTTCATTTTGTCATAACCGCGAAAAAACAGGGCAATAAACCAAACACCAGTCCGACCGCCGCCCTCCACCCCCCTCTCGTTTTGTGACAGGCCCTGTACTACCTGCACAAAAATGGGCCTAATCGAGCAAAAAATATGTACGAAAATATACTGTTTTTGTTAAATTGTGTTTTCGGTCAGTTGTGTTTCCGGTCAATTAACGGTAAGTTGATTTTTCATAATTAGAATTAAAATTCTAATTTTTGAGTTTCGCGATTATGGCTTATTTTTTTGTTATACCGATAAAAATCGAATTTTTGAGTTTCGCGGTTATAACAAAAAAAAATTGTTATAAACTCGAATAACTAATCTTTTTTTTTAATTATAACCGCGAATGACAAAAACAAAATATTTTTTTTTGGCCTTGCAAATTCCAGTTTTGCGGTTATGAAAAATTTTTTCGCGGTTATGATATTCGCGGTTATTTGAGATCACCATTGGAGCGGTTTGCAAAACAGACTCGCATACACATTTTGACGATTTGAAACTGTTTTCGAAATTTTACCGTTTGTATATGTTTCTGAAATTACAATTTACAAAACAATTCCATATTGCCAAAAAAAAATTTTTAGGTGTAGAATTGCATTAGGAATAAAAGTGTAAATTAATTTTTTACTAGAATTTATCAAGTGCATATAGATTTTTTTATTCTATGTATATGCACGAATTAAAATTAATTGAAAATTTTAAAACCTTAATGCAACGCTGACGGTTACAAATATGTACATATAATTAACGTGAAATAAGAAACAAATGATAAGCATCCATATAAATAAGCCAGAATTAAAATTTCCTTTTTAATAGTTTATTTAACTTCGAAGTGTTACATTTTTAAAATGAATTTTTTGCATTATTTTCTGTTATTATCATTATTCTGGTTGCAGCAATTGATGCAGCTCCTGGACTATTTGACAATTGCGAACTAATTCCATTAAAAGAAGCCCAGTATGCGGAACTGATGGGGAAACTTATGCCAATTCATATGCACTTGATTGCGCCAAAAGATCTGATCCAAATTTATCGATTGCCCAAAAAAGGAATATGTTGAAATATAGTAAATACATTTTATTTATCAATATGTTACCTACATTTAACATTAAAGTTCAATTAAAATCAAGTATACTTTAAAAAAATTAACATTATTTTTATTACGGATGAATGTTGTCATATTCCGTTTAGATCCGTTTTCGATCAGTTCAATAAAGTGAAATACATCAAGTTAAAGTTATTTATTTATTTATTTATTTATGAGTAATCCCAGTATAAAATTAATTTATTCTAGAACTAAGCTTAAGGCTTCTTAACAACTATGGTTTTCTAGCCTAATCTTATTACATTGTGTGTTTTTTTTTTTTAATTGGAATGCATATTTTAATTGAATTTTTTTTTTTTTTTTATCTACATTTCAGTTTTATCTTTTATTCATATTTATTATTTAGTTTATTTTATTTTGTTTTACATTTTATTATATTTTGACTTATAATTAAAGTAACAAAAAGTGTTTTTTTTTTTTTTTTTGTTTTTTATTTAGATATTCTTGTACATTTTTGTTTTAAGTAAGTACTTATTTATTTCAGCTATGTTAGTTATTTTAGCTTCATTTAAGATAGATGAAGGTATTTTACTTTCAAAAATCGACTTTCTAATGTTGTCGAAATATTTACAGTCATCAAGGTAGTGCGTTATGGTTAGCCTTGTGCGACAGTAGCTGCAATATGGTGGTTCAATTGGTTTTTTGAATAAATATTGGTGTGTCAATATAGTGTGTCCGAGTCTAAGTCGAATGAAATTTATTGTGTTTTTTCTACTAGTTTTTGGTGGATATGTGATAGGTTCCCCTGATGGATTGACGGATTTATAATAGCTATTTTGGTTTTGCCATTCGTTGGCAGATTCCCATATATCTCAGTGATAAACTGGTTGGCAACATTCCCATAATTGTAGCAAACTTATAATTCAAAAATCTTAATCGATGAAAAAAAAAGTTATATAATGTTTAAAAAAAAAAAAAAAAAAAGTTAAAGTTAAGTTTCTGGTTTAAAATAGTTTAAACAAATTTAAATCGATTAAGATTAAGAGCAAGAAATCTCTGGCAATCCTCTTAACTTAAACAGAAAAAAAATTTGTACCAACAAATTTTGATTAGAATTAAATTGTACTTTACATTATTGTTCCTATAATATATAATGTATCATAATCTTGATTCGAAATTATTCATAAATTCTATTTAGAAATGTGAAACAAAGTATGAATACTTGACTTTTTCATTTTGAAAGTGAGACAAGGGTGAAAAGTTGTGACAAAACATGTGAATTGATGCTGGAACTTTTTAGGAAATAGAAGAATTATTTTTATTGTACTATTATCTTCCAAAGTGATGGCTAAGCTATCTATAAAAATATTTCAAATTTAGTGATCTTCTTGTTGAATTTTGCACCCGTTTAAAAAGCTTTTCAATAAAATACGACTTCATGATATAAAAATCGGATGATAAATCAAAAAGTGACCTTAAACAAACAAAATGAAGCATTCTTTATGATTAAAATTATTTTTAAAACATATTAAAATTTTAAATATATTATTTTTTCAAATTCCAGACATTAATGTGTAATTTTTTCAATTTAACATTTATTTATTCACTTAAATTTTGTACGTACACTAACCGCCAACCCGTGCTTAGCTACGGATTCTGACTGACTTACTTTTATAAATGGAGTTTTTGTTATCTGGTTGATAGACAATTATATTATAGGAGCTAGTTATTTTATAAATTTGGAGAAAGTATCTAAGGGGAATTAATTTTTATCATTTTTACTTATTTAACACACGAAATGGAATGAACTTATGATATCCTCCCCTTTAACAGGTTTCGAAACCAAATCAAATATATCTTTTTAATCATTTCCTCAAACCAAATTTGAATGAAATCGAATGAACTTTTGCGGTCCTTCCCGGGAAAGGTTTCTGGGTAGGAGGCCATTCAAATTTAAAAATAGTCTATAACGACCCCGACACAAAGAGTCGGTGTAAGTTTCGAAACAATCTGTTGAGCGGTTTAGGAGCCTATTCGGAACGACAAACAGCGTTTCTGTTTCATGTATATAGATAAAAGTAAGTGATACAATTAACCATGTTGAATCCTTCAGAGTTAAATTTTTTTAATGATAATAAAACATAAAAAATTGTATACATTTAATATTTAATATTTTCATACAAAATTATGTTCGAAATTAATTTTTCGTCGCGTTATAAATTGATGTGGCTCCTTACTTTTAGTAAAAATTTTATTCAAGGACTGTTTTTCAGTATAAGTAATTGTTGATTTAAAGTTTGTTCGACACACTCTAATTCATAATGTTAATGACTGTCATATGTAATTCCATCACTTCCACATACTGGAGACCAAATAATTGGAATCTGACATAAAATACGTGTTTTTTTTTTCTTTTAATTACGTTTTGATTTGATTGCAAATCACTCTGAAAGCATTCGCCTAATTTGAGTTATTCAACTATTTAGCATATTGAATTAAATAAGATTTTCCATCGGTTCCGCAAACCGGTTCACACAAATTTACACAATGCTTTTATCCTGATTTAAGACGAAAAATTTCGCAGAAAATTACATAGTTTAAATGGAGAGTTGAAATCGGGTTCAACTACATACATGTAAACGGTCGTAGAATGAACCTGGGCTAACCGAACTCAATCCAATAAATTCGCTCGGTTAAGTTAACTCTATCCATGTAAACAATTAACCCGGTTAAAAAAAAGCAACAGCTGTTTATTTTGTTTCTTTTTTGTTGTTTGATCTTGTCATTTTCAAACTCAATTCAACCACAGTTCAACCACATGCTTTTCGACTACATCATGTAAACAGGTCAATCTTTTCAACCACCTTTCGACTCAACCACGGTTGGACTATCATGTAAACTAGGTAAATGTGAACGTGAAAAGTAATATTAAAATTCTCATTTTATTTAGATTAAATTATAAATTTTATTGCGACTTTGAACAATTAATAAAAGAAACTGATTAAATTTTTTTAAGAAAACAAATTAAATTGATAGTATTTCAATCTTAGAAAGAAATTCATTTAAATTATCAACAGAAATTATGTAAATTATAAGTTGCATTGGATTATCGGAATATTTATATGCGGTAATAATTATTTTCGTGATTTTATAATTTGAATTTACATTCATATAAAATTGATCTGTGACATATCGCATGTTTGATTTCATTCAAGGTATTTATTTTTTGTTTTTTCTTTGTGGAAATAATGTCATAAAAGTGTTGATTGGATCTTTTTGATGTTATCCATAATTATTAGATGAAATTCGATAAATTTGGTTAGAGAAGACATTTTACACCTGAAGTAGGTTTCGATCTCATTGGAAAATTTTAATTTTTAAATTATAACAATTCTAAAAAGCATGAATTTTGATTTATAATGTCGATCTCACAAACTATCAATATGTACATGTGTGTATATAATGTATTAAGATGTTCCCAGAAAAATTTGTTCAATTAAATCTCATTTCCATCTTTTTCTCTTCTTTTAACTATATACTTCAGGACACGGCCGGATCTAAGAGGGGGGGGGGGGGGGGGGGAGGTTTGGCGATAAAACCCCCCTTTCAGAAAAAAATAAGAGAAAATAACAAAAAAAAACATAAGCACTTACAAAATTAGTAAGAAAACGCAAATCTTTTAACAATAATGCTAACTTGGATTTAATTCGAAAATAAACGAGTCAGTCAACAATTTTTAGAAAAAACTAAATGCAGTCATATTTCTAGTCAAAACTTAATTTTTAATCCAAACTTTTAACCAATTTATTTTTTAAATAACAAAATTATTAGAATTATTAGAAAGTTTTAGAATTCCAGAATCATTCGTATTTAAAAATCATATATCCTAATTTGCCAAAAAATCCTAATTTTCGGTCTCTATGTCAATTTCGGAATTTATAGCGTAAGATTAATTTTTTCCTATTTCATCGAAAATTTTTTTAGGAATACGAAAACGAAAACAACATTGGTTTCGAAGAATAAAAAAAGGACAAAAATAAGAAATAATTGAATTTTTTTACTCCATCATTTAAAAAAAGTATGACCTTATTTTTGATGAAATCCAATCAAAAAAAATTTTTATTCAACATTTGATTCGTTTAATTAAAAAAAAATTTGATACCAAAAAAATTAGAATAATATGAATGTAAAGTATTAATTTGAAAAATTGAATTCGGAAACTTATTTATTTTTGATTTTTAACTATTCTAATATTAGTAGTTAAGATTTAAAAAATTAAGAAAAAAAAACAATCAACGTGTTAAAAATGTGTGTTTTGTTAATAAACTTTGTGTGATAAAGACATTATGTACAATGATTTTGTCCAATCTTTTTTAGTTGAATATGTAAATATGTATATATTTATGAGTAAATATGTATATATGTATATAGTAAATATCTATATTTGTACTGAAAAATAAGCAACAGCTACATGTAATAATGAAGATAGTACTGGAGGATTACAGTACAGCATCATGACAGACGACAAACTGGTGTAAATGTAAACATTACTTTTCTTTCGGAGACGTCTTAAATATCTACTTGAATTGGATACAGCCAACATTTGAATTTATTTAATTACATAATATACAGTGGAATGATGCTCTGAAGTCGTACTTTTACAAAGTTCAAAATGAATTCATTTAATTAAAGAAGTTGGTACCTGAAAGTATTTTGAATTCGAAAGAATAAATAATTCAGTTAATGTAAAAAGATTAAATTCTCAAATAATTTTAAATAAATTTTTATAAGTTTCAAAAAGATTGTTTATCAATAAAGTTGCAGTTGCAACATAATTGCAACAATCTAACATTGTTATATAAAATTTTCTTTATGTAAATTAAAGTATAGTATAAACAAAAACGAACTTCAGTTTGAACTTTAATTTCTATAGAATTTTGTAATTGATGAAGAATAATGTATTATTATCATGAAATGAGAACAAATGATAAGCATCCACATAAATAAGCCAGAATTAAAATTTTATTTTTAATCGTTTATTTAACTTCGAAGTGTTACATTTTTAAAATGAATTTTTTTGCATTATTTGCTTTTATTTTCACTATTCTGGTTGCAGCAATTGATGCAGCTCCACAAAATGCGCAAATAGGAAATTGTGTCATTCCATATGTTTATAGTCCAGTATGCGGAACTGATGGCAAAACTTATAGCAATTCATATGAGCTTGATTGCTTCAAAAAAGATAAGCCAAATTTATCGATTGCTCGTCAAGGAAAATGTTGAAATATAATAAAAACATTTTATTTATCAATATGTTACCTACATTAAACATTAAAGTTAAATTAAAATTAAGTACTTTAAAAAAATAAACATTGTTTTAATTAATACGGATATATGTTATCATATTCAAAAGATCAGTTCATAATGAAATACAACAAGACAGGTTTCTAGTTTATAATGGTGTAAAGAAATTTAAATCGTTTAAGATTAGCACGAGATCTCTGGCAATCCTCTTAACCTTCTGGTTGAATTTTGCATAGAGCTTTCCAATAAAATACGACGTCATGATATAAAAATCAGATTTTAAACAGTGATCTTAAAGAAATCAAATAAAGCATTCTTTATGATTGAAATTATTTTTAAAACATACTTTGGATCAAAAATAAATAAATTATGTTATACCAAATACGATTGATCAAGGATTTTTAATCGATGATGTACCTAATTATATTTATTTTAATTTTATGAAATATGTCGAACGAAATAATTATGAACAATCTCGTTAAATTTTTATTTATTTGATCTTTACAAAGCTTACATGCAAGCTGATAAGAATTAAAATGTATTTATTTATGGATTCTTTGTTTATTTAAAGTTAATGTAAAGTTTACATCCCATATAAAGTGTGACACTATCCGTGTCCTATAAAAGTTCTCAACTGGCCAACCAATTCAATTTTTCTAATAAAATTTATATAAATTTGATTTAAATTTTTTATAGCAATCACCGCAATCGAAATTTAATATTCTTTTATAGAAGATAGATATTTGTTAGCCGGGAATGGATTCAAGAACTGGGACTGTGGGTTGAAAATGGAAATTGGTATATGGTAAAAAAATTTAGCCCCGGATTGTGATCAAGGATGTGAAAATAGTGTTAAATGAAAAATATTACATGGATAGAGGGAAAAATATTCTGGAAAATATTTTAAAATAGGAAAACGAGCTTTATAGTTCATTTGTGAGGTACTGTTCTATAGTACCTATACGGAGATCTAAAATTAACACCATTTTAATTTTTCTGCGAAATGAAACGTTATTTATTTTAAACAAATCCGTAATTTAATTTTAATATGCCATTTTCTAGCTACAATTTTGAAGTGAAACTTCTTTACTACGTAATGCACTTTTCCTGATAGTTCCAATCATTTCTATATATAAATGCATTATTTTATCATAAATGAATGTACCAATTAGGGATTGCATATTCGAAATTCGAAATTCGAGAATTCCGGAATTCGTTTTCACAAATATAGTTTCGAATTCCGAAAATTTCCCAGCGAATTCCGAAATTAAAATTTATGTTTTCGTGTTCTCTCCAACTTTTAAATAGTGTTTTCGTTTCTGTACATATTAATATTCTACACAGAAAGAAATAAATTAGAATAATTGACTAATCATAATTAAATGAATCAGCTTTCTTTAATTTAACTAATGTTTTAAACAAATTAATTACTTAAATAGTTGAAAAAAAATTCAAAATTGACTGATTTTTCTAATGCAAATTCATTGATTTGAGTTTTAAAATACAAATAATTAATTGAAAGAATTATTAAATTCAATAGTTGTTTTTAACAATTCATTTATTTGAAATATTAAAACAAATTTGTTAAAATGAAAATTAAGGTAAATTTTAAAATTATCTAAAGATTATGTGATTCAACAAATTTAATTATTTGATTTGAAATAAATATTTCAATATATCAACTACAAAAATAGTAGAATTGTACAATAACATTCTTTGACAATTGTAGAAAGTTTTCATAGAAACCGATTTTATATTGTCTATTAATACATTGTTGTATATCACTGACATAGCTCAGTGGAAGAATTCATAACATTGAACAAAACGGTTAAGCAACGCGTCGTTGTGATAGAACTTAGATGGGTGACCGACCAAAAAAGCTAAAAAAAAAAAAAGCAATGTCTCGTAGTGGATAGTACTTAGATGTGTGACCAACCAAAAAAGTTTAAAAAAAAAAGAAAAAAGAAAAAAAAAAAACAAAAAAAAAAAACAAAAAAAGTTAAAAAAAAAAAATTTAAAAAAAACCAAAAAAAAATCAAAAAAAACATTTGAGTTGTTTTTTTGTATTTGAGGGGTCAAAAACGGATAATGCAAATTAGATATTTCATTTAAATTAGTAAATGAATCAAATAATTACGATTTGTAGCAAATCATTTAATTAAGAATAGCTGGATCAATTAAACAGTTTAAATGGCTAAAATTCAATCACAAACATTAAATGATTTTATTTAAAGTTTAGATAAAAAGGCTACTCTATTTTTTCTGTGTACATTCTAATTCTATAAAAATTAAATCTGAAATGAAATTCTTTGAAGAGAACGGCGTTTGTGGCAAAATATTAGAGTCCGTCTACTCATTTTTGATTTTAATTCCGCCATCGAGCGTTGAGTCTGAGCGATCCTTCTCAATTGCGGCTAACTTTTGTACATAAGTTCGTTCGAGACTCGAAGACGCAGCTTTAAATGATCTCTGCTTCCTCAAAGCATCTTTTAGGAAAATAAAACAATATTGTATATTTTTTATTATTAAATGATATGCCAAATTAGAATGTTTCTGTACTAATTGAATTTGTGTACAATAATTTTATGTTTATATTTCATTTTAAATACTATAGTTTTAACTATTATTGTTATGTAATAATTGAATTTGGTATAATTTTACAGTATGTTCAATTTTTATTTTTAAAAAAAGTATTTTTTATGCAATAAATTACAATGAATTATCTCAAATAAGTTATTTTTATTATTTGTATAGACATAAAAAAAAATAAAAAAATTTCGGAATTCCGAATCCCGATTTTTTTATTTTCGTCAAAATTTGCAATCCCTAGTACCAAAACTACTAATGATAAAAAACAATGCAATATCAAATTGCATCCGTTAATATATATATATTTTTTAATTATTTAACTTTTTCGGAAAAGACCCTTTTAAGCCAATTTGTTAATTATTAATGTTTTGATTCGATAATCAATCAAACTTAATTTTCGAAAAGGCGTGTTAATAATTTCAGAATGGTTTCAAATTTAGAAATTATTAAAAAATGAGACAATGTTACTGTTTAGATTTGGTTTTTGTCATTAAATAATAAGTTAAAATTAAATTTAAATTAATAGTAAAAACTGTAGTTCTAAAAATTAATAAAATTTTCTTAGAATAAAATAAACCAAATATTGATAACAATAACACATCAGTATCAAAAAACTTAATGAATGTTATAGTGTTGAATAATGTAAACAATGTTAAAATTAATACGATGCCCATACAAAATTTACATCTGCAAACTACAGGGTTTTATTAGCAAATAATGACGGCCTCAAATACATATCAAGAACAGACAATCAACTTTGAACACAAGGCACTGCTTTCCAAATATTCAAAAATTAAGTTGTATAAGAACGCTATTATAATTTATTTAAAAAAATGTTTATTGTAAATTTTGGTGTAATATCAATTATTGTCTCTATATTTAGAAACTATAACATACATTATGGGGGTGATGTAACAAATAGTAATACGACATAACGCCCTTATAATAATGTCATTTTCTAATGGGTAATAAAGCCATAATATCGAAATCCTAGCGTGTGATGTTAAATTCCATTTCAAGCGAACATAAAGTGATGTAACAAAACCCTTAAATTTAGGACTGTTTTTTGGGCAGTTTCTGTGAAAAATTATATTTTTTGGAGACATAATGCCATACGCCTATGTGTTTGTTTGTAGTGGGACTTAAATTTAAAGAAAGCCACACGTGAGAATTTCATAAAGATTTTAGAAAATAAACAAAGCCACATGGTAACGTAGTAATTTTATCTTTGTTATATACGAGTATATTATTATAACATGTATTACTTAATAACTGTAGTAGCAATTTTTTTTCTTACTTTTTTTATTGCATAATTTTAGTCCGCTCAGCAAAAAAAAAAAGCTTTTGAAAAATGATAAAATTAAATTCAGCTAAAGTATTCTAAAGTATATATTATATGTTTAACATTTTTCTTAGGTAAAAAAATAAAAAAAATAAATGTAGTGATAGGTATTTTATTACTAATTTATATGAAAAAAAAAATAATTAAAAATATTATTTTTTAATATTGTTCGACTTCTTCAAGTATTTTTCAAATAAAATTTCGAAGTAATATTCGATAAACTCCATTAAAACACTTAGTTTAAATTAAAAGAAATATTTTCAATAGTGTCAGTACGGCGTACATGGAAGTAACTTTCTTTTTCAACTGACATAACTATTTTATTGAAAATATATAAAAAAAGTACTTATTTATCTTATAATATTGAAAAATCGTATAGAGATTAAAGTTATTATTAAAAAGGAACTTCAAAAAGTTAGAATAATAATAATTAAAAAAATATAAAGAATATTATTAAAAATATATTTTCACACTAAAAGACTAAAAGATCCAAACACAATTGAGGTTATAGGACACAGCTGCTTTTTTCAGCTATGATGCATTCAAGTCAGATATGATGCATTCAACACAATTACACCGCTTTTGAACTAAAATAATAAATTTTTGTAGGATTTAATTTAAATTAATTTATTTTATTTAAATATATTTGTGTAACTTAATTTTTACAATTTGACTATTTGAAATAATGAAAAACGGACTATGTTTTATTAACCTGTTTTCAATCAAAAAAATGCAAGAAAGGATCGTAATGCTTAGTGCCCGCATTAAACTATTAGATTTGCCTAGTGTCGATTAAAATTATAACTAATATACACTATTTAGTATATTTAGTTTCAAGCGACAAATTTAATAGTACTGACAACACAAAAAGATATATTTTTAAAGAATTTATTTTTATTATTATGTAATTATGGCGTATGAATTTATTATGTTTCATATTATATATTCGAGAATCCACTTTTTATGTTTCTACAATAAATTTTTTTTTTTAGTTAATAGGAATACTGAATTCCTCGATATGAACTTAACCTCAAAATTACACTCACATATATAATCTAATGTTTTTATAGAACTTATCAAAAAATCTAAAGAGTGTTGAGGTCTGAAAATATTATATTTATATTATACTACGTATTATCAAATTATTAATATTTTCGTGGCTTTTTTATTAACATTTTCGAAAATTTTGTGAATGAAGATAAATTATATTCGAAAAAAAAAATTAATAAGTTAATTTGAAAAAATAACAACTTAAGTTAATATTAGTCAATTTTATTTAACTAAAATTTTATTTAAAAGTAAATAGCTGACGCACATCTATATGGATTTACGTTAAATGGCATACTAATTGAAATAGTAACAAATAACATATATAATTTAAAAACTAATAACATTGTACACCCATTGTTTGATTATTATGACTTTACTGTCATCACTTATTCTATTCTAGAGAAAAAAAATCTTCTTTTCTTTTAGTTAGTTTGATCTTAAAGTTGAATCCATAATTTTAAATTATTTCTGTTTGGCATATTCTATATAGAAGACAAAAAGTTTTATTTTAATATGTAGGTTATCAAATTTATTGAACTACTTCTCCCGAAAATATATTATATTATACGATTATACCGATAACGTTGTTTGGTACATGAAATGTTGAAAACAAAAACGGACCAATTATTAAAATTTCAATTCCGTAATTACAGTACCCATGCTAAAAAATTAAAATGTTTGCCTAATAATCCACTAAATGCTTGAAGATTTTGACTTTTGTTTGTAATTTAATTTTCAAAATTTTACAAAAAATAATGTAAGTTTGTACTGTGAAATTGAACTTAGTTCTTAGAATTTTATATATTTATATCAATAAAAACAATCTTATTATTTATAGAATATATAACATTTATTGAATATTGAAAATTGTAATTTAATTCTAAGATATTTTGTACATTTTGATAAATATTTATGTTCATGTTGTTTGTTTGAAATTATGATTAGATTTCTAAATTAATGCCTTGTGGTGCATATGTTCATATATATATATATATATATGTTTCTGTATACAATGTTACGATTAAATTTCAATTTGTGTCTCACATAGTAAAATAAATAAATATAAGGATTCATATTTGATTATGAAAGGCAATTTGATGTTAGAAATTAGAAAAATAATTGATATGAATTAAATGATATTTTGGTCTATAGTATTTTATATTTATTATTAAGTGGAAAACTATTATAAAAATTATGTAAAAAGAAATAATATTAAATAGTTGGAAAATCTGTCAGAAACATAATAACAGAATACTGATTTCAACAATTTGTTTTTTGGTAAACAAAGTGACAAGTGATTAACTATACTTTTATTCAACTGCCAATCTCCGACCTGCATTCACTTTTATTTCAGCTGTCTTTACATCAATTAAAAAACAAATTATTTATTTAGAGTTATTTTTACAAAACAAACAAAAATAATCGAGAATAATTGTTTATTTTCTAAATTAAATTTTATTTCTGTTTTGTAGTTGAACCACTTTTCTTTTCCACTCACCACAATCTAAAATCTCACATAAATTATTTAGAATTTTTATATATAAAAAAAACAATATCATCACTGTTTCTATATAAATTAAATGAATTTGTTGGAAAAGTATGAAATAAAATTGATAAAAAAAAAGTATAATAAATTTATTATTCTCACTCAAAATCACAGCTTATAATATAAAAACGAAAAGAAAATTAAAAATTAATTCACAATTTTTTAATCATTTGAATAAATATTTGTTTATTATTATCTGTTAAATTTATAATATTTTTTTAAAATGAAATTTTTATTATTAATTGTAATAATTAATACCTTGTGGTGTTTATGCTTTGCCACTCAATGTGCGGTTACAGATGAATATGCACCAGTTTGTGGTTCAGATGGAAAAACATATAAAAATAATGATTTACTAGAATGTAGAAATCGTGCGGAAGCATTTTTGGAACAGACATCACCAAATGATGAAGTTAAAACCAAGATCCATTTAGTTAAGGAAGGTCTTTGCGAGGATGGTGCTAAAATAGTTGGTATAAGGAACTCATAAATTATAATGATGGAAAAGTCTTATATGAAATTTAAATTTCCTCATTGTGTTCTTTAATGTTCTATTAAATTCTATAATTTTAATTAAGTAAAATAAAAATTGTTGTAATTTTAGGGTGAATACAATATCGTCGTAATAAATCAAATAAAAAAATTAAAAAAATTATTATAAATTATGTTTATTTTTTTAATTTAATTCTGGAAACGTTCATAGATTCAGATGGTTGGAAGAAATTGAGCCTAGGAATAAGGAACGAAAATGAGATGGCGGTGAAAGGAACATTGATTTTCATTAAAAGAATTTATTATCAAGCATAGGTGATTTGAACAGGTTAAGTTAGAGGGGTCACCTGCTTCATATGGGAATAACTGTAGGGATAGTAAGTATTTTGATTTGGATGCCAAGAAATAAACACTATGAGGATATTAAAACCCCGATAGAATTTTTTTTTAAAAAGTTGTAAAACCAAAACTTCTGAACAAAAACTTGAATTTTATTAAATGAGCTACCACCACCCCCAATCTCAGTCTTGTGTTTACAAATTTTTCTTACCGACGATGTAGAAATATAGAATTATGTTCTGCCTATACAGAATCTTTATCTTAGAGAATAGAGAATATTGATTTGTTTTAGCGGGTGCGGTGAGCGCATTTCTATATGAAAAGTAAACGACAAATTAAAAAAGTTTGGGAACCCCTGAACTACAGAATTCGTTTAAAAATAATCAGAATTACAAAAAAAAAAACCGAGCTAAAAAATTTCTTAAAATTTTCATATTAAGTTTCTGGCTTAAAAAATGATTTTGAAATGAAAAATAAAAATAATAATATATTTAATGTTAAACTGTTACGATGAAATAACAACGAAATTATAGTTTTTAGTAGAATTAGAATAAGAACTTTTTGAAAAAAACATCAACAATTTTGATAATTGATAGGATTTTTTATTGTTCAACTTATAGCAAAGTTAAGAAAATCTTAATTAATAAAAGTGTAAGTATGAAGAAGCTTTCATAATTAGGTTAAACTTGTGCAAATAATTTTTTTTTTAAATATTCATCGGTTTTTTCAGTTAGATTTTTTTCACTTGAATAAACACAAATATTGTTAGAAAAATATACTTATATGAATTGAACTTGATATGGAAATATAGCGGTATCAACGTAGGAAAAACCCAAAAACCTCTTCTATCATAATACGGAGTTTTTAAATTATTTGCGTGGGATTATATAGTAATATACCTAGTTTTAAACCATATCTGAATGTTATTTAATTTGTTAATCATGTGGTCATTTTATAAATGTAAACATTTATTTATTGAAATGTTTCTTGAAGAAGTTCTGTGTACTCTTTCTATCTTTTTCTGTTTCTCTTATTAGGTCACATCTTGAACATGCCTCTGTTATTTAGATGGTCATTAACAAATTCGCATAAAGCGTATGGAAAGGATTCAACAACAAAATTCTTAATTATGAGTTTTGGATTTAAATTATTAACTTTTATACTACGTGTTTTTCGTCCAAGTAAAGGCTCTCTGAATTTATTTCTTATGAAGTTAAAGAAATTTTAATTGTTGAAGCTGCTGATTTTCATCTTTCTAGGAACTGTTAAAGAATTCAAACAACAAATTCCTTATTGGATAATTTTGGTATGAAACGTTAGTATTTAAAAGTAAAATTGAATTTAAATCAATTCAGTTTTCTTTTTGAGTTAATGTTCTACAAGTTAGTGAGTGTTCTTTGAAAGTAAAATAAATAAAATAAATAAATTTTCCTACGAGAATAATTCTGTGCTCAAACATGGCAAATATTTCAAGGGCTTCAAAATTTCAAAGAACATACATCGGGCCCAAGGTAAACCTTATGGTCGAATATTTATTTCTTTATTTAAAGTTATATAATACAAATATTCTGTTCTGTGCCTGGTCTTTGTTTGATTACTTGATTTCTACAATTTCTTCTTGTTCTTTAAGCATTTTTTTTTTAACTATTCAATTAACCAGTCAACCAGTTAATTTTGTAGTATCTAGTTTCATTTTTATGTATATTTAAAACAGAGACTTGAACCGGAACTGAAGCGAAAACCGGAAAAAACCTAAATTTTATGCCAAACCGTAACCGTAACCGAACCGAAATTTAGTAAAAACGAAAAACCGTAACGGAAACCGGAACGAAATTTTTTTCGGTTTCTTTTTCGTTCTTTTAGTTTTTTTACAAAAGAAAAAATTGTGTTACATTTAGACATTTTTTTACATCCAAGAAAAATGTTTAACTTATTTTTGATATATTTTAGAATCCGAAAAGTGAAAATCCGCAATGTTCGTATATGTAATTATAGTGTTGTATAGTGTTGAGCTTAACTAAATTTAGATTAAGTCCCAGATAAATTTATTTCAAGTCCTTTTTGTTCTTTATTTTTTAAGTAATATTTGTATCTGAATTCATAATAGAAAGTTGTTGCGCCGCTATAATTTTGTTTTTCTTTAGGGTTTTTATGTGTGTAAGATACACAAAATGAATTTTTTCCTAAAATTAGTAAACTTTGCATGAAAAATTTTGGAGGTACAAATTACTATTTCAAACTCCCACATATTTGTAAATATTACAAAATAATGTAATGTATGTATTTTGTATACTTAACATACGAAAACGCCAAAGAATCCGTCCCCGAAAATTCTATTGCATTTTCTGCATTTTTGTCAGTTTTTAGAAAAAATTAAAAAAATAATAGTGTAACCGTAACCGAAACCGTAACCGTAACCGGAACGAAAAAAAAATACTAAACCGAAACGTAACCGGAACACAAAAAAATTTGAGGAACGAAACCAAAACCGAACCGAAATAAATATCGGTTCAACTCTCTGATTTAAAATATAGTTATAAGAAAAGATATCGATAATAAAGTTTCATTTTTCATGTAATTCTTTTTCTCAATCTGTTAGTTACTATTCTGCCAACTATTTCCCAAACTGAAAACTATGCTCTTAAATCCTGCCATTCCAGTCGAGAAAATACTAAATTAACAATTATTAAAATAATAAAATTGTAGTCTAAACCAAAGATAAGTTTAAAATTTTCATTCTACTATAATTTGAATAATCATTCGAAGAAAATTTGAAATATTTTAATTTATGTGCTAAAAACAATTGCGGGCGACAATGACAACGACAACGATAGTGAGTGCCAAAAAAAATAGAAACCGTGTATTTGAATAAGACAAGCGACTTTATCGTGCTGTAAAAAATTAGAAATGTTTCTAATTTTGTAAACGTTATCAGCTTTTTTTAAAATTGCAAGTTATTAATTTAGTTTTTGTCTTTGCCTCTGTAATTGTGTTTACTTCAGAGATATCGCTGTCATTGTCGTTGTAGCCCCAATTGTGTTTACAGCATTATGTTATACATTTTTTACTTTTATGGATAAATTATATTTTGGATTATAATTTGATAGAATTTTAATTTGACAATTTAGCAAATAACACTTGTATAAACACAAATATTATTCGCAAACATGATTAAAATTTAACGTATTCATAAAGAATTTAAATTATTATTTTTTTCATATAAATGGCAGTTACATTTTTCATTTATCTATTCCGTTTCTATCATTTGAAACTGTTATTCAATCCACATTTAAAATGATTGCTTTCGTAATTGCTACTGTTTTAGTCGCATTGGCTAACGGCAAAGCTGTCGAAACCGATCCATGCTTGTCTAACCAAATGTGGATTCCAGTTTGTGGAACAGATGGTAAAACGTACGATTCACCCAGTGACTTGGAATGTGCAGCTAAATATATACCAGGTTTAACAATTGTCGGTTTCGCGTCTTGTCAAGAAATCAGTGAGGCGTGTGTCGACAACAAAATGTACTTTCCAGTTTGTGGATCAGATGGTAAAACATACGGAAGTCCATCCGAATTAGAATGCCGGTCACAATTTAATCCATCATTAACGCAGGTAGCTGATGTTGCTTGCGATGAAGATGTATGCATTGGACCCCACATGTACATTCCAGTTTGTGGTTCTGATGGTAAAACATATGATTCTCCAACAGATCTAGAATGTGCAGCTAAAAAAATTTCAGGATTAGAAATTGCCGGTTCCGCGTCTTGTCAAGAAATCAATGAGGCTTGTATCGACAACAAACTGTACATTCCAGTTTGTGGATCCGATGGTAAAACATACGGAAGTCCCACCGAATTATTATGCCGGTCACAATTTAATCCATCATTAACGAAGGTAGCTGATGTTGCTTGCGCTGAAATTAATGAAATTGTAGATCCATGTGAAGCAGACCTTATTAGAAATAAAATTTGGCTTCCAGTTTGTGGTACTGATGGCAAAACTTATGAAACTGAAAATCAGCTTTTGTGTATTGCAAAAAATATTCCTGGCTTAAAAGTCAAGGATTTTGATGAATGTTAATAGTTTTCATAAAATTTGGTTTTGGACTGAATAAAAACAAATCGATAAAATAAAGTTGTTTTTTTTTTTTTTCAAATAATTAGAATCTTTCAATGCTATGATGCGGTATTTAAAAAAATATATACTTTTGTTTTTATAACGTTTTTCTATTTTTGCTTTCTTGTCTGAAGTGCTGGTCAAAATTTGAAGATGTGTTTTGGACTCCTGTCTTTTATCCAATTGAGTAGTCTTATTTTACCTGACAAAACAAATGCCAGTTCATTTTGAATCACAACTGTACTTTAAAAACTATCCTCGTTACTTATCCATAGGGGCTCCGTTCTACCCAAGGAATAATAATTTTTTTTATATATTTTATTTTTTCTGTAAATTTTATTTTTTCTGTAAAAAAGTGATTCATATTTTTTCACAAAAACCAAAATTGTTGATTAATCAAACAGCCAAACTTTATTAATTTACTTAAAAACTGTCAGCGATGTTTTGGATTAAAAATCTTTTTTTTTTAATTACTCTCATATTGCGTCATAGTTTTTAGTTGATATTTTTCATAAATATTTTGTCAGATAAGATTATGCAGCTGTTAAAATAATATTTATTTTTTTCTTCTGCTTTTAAAATAATGTTAATAGTGGCTATATAGTGAGTAATTTTTCAAACATCGCCTGTTCTAAGTAAAATTCGTTTTTATTGAATGAATTCCATTTATTGAAAAACTGTTATCTATATATTCTTTGCTTATTGGTCGCTACTATAAAATACATTCATAAGTATAGATTAAAATATTTTTCCGAATCGAGGAAAGAGGTGAAATACTTTTTTTTTCAACCCTAAATATTTCGTTATGTTTCTGTTTTTAAATTTAATCAAAGGTTAAAAATCTTCAATTTAATGCCAAGCAAAAAGATTCAATTTAATGCCAAGCAAAAAGATTTAAATTTAATGCCAAGCAAAAATCTTCAATTTAATGCCAAGCAAAAAGACAGAATTTTTATTGTTCTCTTTAGTTTAATTTGAAAAAATTGGCGAAATATTTGCTTAGTCCTTAAGCAGTTTTAAAATAAAACAAAACATTGACGTAAAATTATTCAGAATTGTTACTATGCCCGATACTCATAATTAAACTGAACCCATAATTCAAATTACGGAAACAATAAATTCTAATAGTTTTACCAATACAATAAAAACAACATTAGCCCGCATTTGTAACGAAAAGATATGTTCAATAGTTATTTGTTGTAAAATTTCAAAAAAAACATTATATTCAATGCTTTGAAGGTGACAAAACATCTTAATTTAAAACATAAAAATTAACAAAAGGCCATAAATATTCATGTAGAGATAGACAGATTTATATATTTCTACAGCATAATTTATTATCATTCAGTATAAAAATCTTTTTCTTTTCGTGAAAGATCAAATATTTTTCGAACCTACTCAAATTGTTTGTAAATAAGCTGATAATTTATTTAATTTTTATTAAACATTTAGTTTCATTCTGATCATCGCGAAATTGTACATATAAATTGAGCAGAAAAGTCTATAGTTATCACACTTATTATAAATTAAAAATATTAATAAAAAGAAAAATAATTAAATCAGTGTAAAAAATTATAAAATAATAATAAATCTAATGGCTTTATTCGGCAAAATGTTGACTGTCTTTTTAACACTTATAATTTATATTCAATTAACTAATTATGTTAATTCTGAAACACTTTGTGCAACGCCGGCCATTTATGCACCAGTATGCGGTTCTGATGGTAAAACTTATCGAAACGAATGGTCTTTAAATTGTGAAAAACATCGAAATAATCCAGATTTGCAAGTTACTAAGTATTCGGCTTGTGACATTATTAGTACCAGTACGTCACAAGGTGATATAAATAGCAATGTTGAGGTCTAAAAATATATATTATATACTTATACAAAATATTTTAAATATTTTTAAGATATATTAATTAAGTATATAATTGAAAAGTATTATGCATAAATATTTATTTAGTTTAAGATTATTATGTAAAATTAAAACAAAAAAAAAAATAATTATGTTAGATTTTCATTTTATGCTAAAAATCTCAATAAATTAATTTCCATTATTGTAATAAAATTTAATTTTATATTTCATTAATTGTATTTAATTTAATTGAAATTATTTTTCAATGAATGCTCAGAACAATTACATCTTTTTTTAATAAATTTGATTTAATTTTACTTTTACGCAGTCAGGCTTTGGTTTACGAGGGCAGTGGTAGCAAAATGGCGCGAAAGTGCTGATTGGGAGCTTTTCAGGTCCGTCACTACAACCAACCATAAAATCAATGCTATTTAATGAAAGATAATCAGGATTTAATTTAAAACAATCCTTAATAAATATGAAACTAATAAACTTGATACATAAATATTTAAGAATATCTAAGACAGATGGGCTCAACCAGTCGATCGCGATCAATGGCAAGCATCTCACTAATTAAAGCTAAAATTGAAATATTAAACTAAAAATTTTAAATTAAATAATTTTATTTAAATATTATGTTATGCATCTTTAATATTTGATTCGTTACGAAAATAAAAATAGCTCACAGGCTTACTAAAGTTGAGCACGCGTGATCTTAGACTTTAAAGAACATGATGATTGCGAATTGTAATCAATTTAATGTGTTTATGTATTTATTATTATCATGTCCAGACGGAAAATATAATCTAGAAAAGTTGAAAATTTGAATTAAAAATCTAGAAATTTAAAATAAAATCATCATAATGTATATTTTCACTGAATTTTTTTTTTCACAAAAGTCATGTTTTTTCAACTGATGCGTATTATGTTACCATTCTTGTATGTTATATATAGTTTAATCAGAAAAACGACCTACGTCTTAATTCAAAAAAATTACTTATATTTGTTGTGATATTTTTTCTATTTTTTTTTTTTTTTAAAGAAAATTATACATTTCTTGTTACGTGACAAAAAAAAAAAAAAAAATTTTCATTGAAAAAAAAAATGATAATAGAACATTATATTTATTTATTTTTTTTTTTCTTAATGAAAAATATATGATTTTCTATATATAATATATAATAGTAAATAATTTATTTATTTACTTTTTTTCTTTGAAATCCTGAGGTTATCAATAAACTTTTTTGACCTTAAGATTTTTTTTTTCTACATTTCAGTGAAAAAAAAAAAAATAATAATTTGTTTTGCTTGTTTATTATATTTTTCCTAAGAATAACTAAGTTATTATTCTGGAAGTATAAAGACGATTTTCGGAGGGAAAAAAAGTACCAGTTGTATATATATTTTATTTTATTTTTTTTTTCAAATTAAATTTGTGAAAGAAAACAAAAAAACAACAGAATGAAGTTAAACATCATAATAATTTGTTTTTCGTTAATATTAATTTCAAGAAGCAGTTATGCTCATCCCGTAAAATCAACATCAACAAATATTTTTCAAACTGAATTCGCTCGAAATGATCAAAACCAACAACCGTGTATAATACCATTAAATATAGATCCGGTTTGTGGTTCTGATGGTAAATCATATGACAATATTGAACATTTTAATTGTGAGAAATTGAAGAATTCTTCACTTAAAGTAACCAAACAAGGCACTTGCAATGGGCCTTGAATAAAGAAATTATCTATACATTTTTAAAATATAATTTATAATAAACATATAGGTATAGGTATACTTACAAAATGATATTTGATTTAAAATGTATAAACACAACATACCTGAAATAAAAAATATTAAAAATGTGTTTTTTAATTATTTCGAAATTTTGAAAAATTTGCAGTTAAAATTAAAAAAATTCTATTGTAATATGAAACTTTAAATATGTTACTTTTATTATTCAAATATTAACTTCCATAAATTTAACAAAATATATCCAAATACCTAAAAAGTAAAAACCTATAAATACATAAATGAAAATTAAATTTTATCAATTATGTACTTGTCTTTAACATATACACTGAGAATAAAAATTATAGTAATACATATTATACAAGTTGGCTTGGGTTAAAAAAATTATACTAAATTCCAAAATTAATTTTTTTTTTTATACAACTAATTGATAATATTATACATTGTTTTAAAATGAAAACTTCGATAAATCATCAAAAAAAAAATTAGATGATTTATACAAGCAGAGCAATTGTTATTATCCTAATGCTTGTATAAATTATCAAACAATGTCTAAAGTTTGTATCAAAACTTCGACAAATTATCTAAAAAAAAAGATCGCACACAGCCATGTATGAATTATCTAAGCCAGTTCGATGAATTAACATATTAAAAAGTATATTTTGTACA
The DNA here is from genome assembly GCA_964007475.1 of Hybos culiciformis. Lineage (NCBI taxonomy): Eukaryota > Metazoa > Arthropoda > Insecta > Diptera > Hybotidae > Hybos > Hybos culiciformis. Next base: position 100,619,511 of record OZ023273.1, read on the forward strand.
AAAAACTAATGATTTAACAAAGCTTTGTTTAAACTACTAAATTAACTTGGTTATTGTATACAAGTACTTGGTAGGCTGAGAACTGCCGAAGCCTTGTGTATTTTATACTAGGTTTTTGTATAATTCTACTAGTTTTATTCTCGGTGTGGTTTTGTATAATGCAATCTAAAACAATAATGCAATACAAAACAATAATGCAATCTAAAACAATAATGCAATAGAACTAAAACGAATTAAAAATTTTCTTTACCTAATCTAGTTTTCGCATATAAAAAGAAAAATGTAATAATAAGTTAAAATAAAATAATTCCTGCAGAGTGAAAATGCCGTCGTCAACTTGACGCCAAAAAATTTTCAATTATATTTCTATAAAATATATTTTCAATAGAATATGAATTTTTCTTCATTTTTTTTTTTTTTTTTATGTATTTAATTTTAATTTTAATCTTTAATATTTTTTTATTCGACCAAAAGGGCGCCGAATAATCTTTGTTTCCCACTTGTACATAAAATGTCCTATGTAATTTAAATGTTAGTAGTATTTTTAAAACATATACAAAACATCATTAGTTTTATAATAACATAATTTATATACGTAATATTCAAAATGAATCAAAAGTGAACATTATGGTGTTTTGTACCTCCTACATGAAGTGTGAATACTGAATGTAAAATACATAAGTAAAACATACAAAAATAAAACATTATAAATATATAAATTCTCACATTAACATTGATGGCAACGGAAAAATAATTTAGGACATGACAAACGTGCTATATTAACAATTATATTTATGTTGTAAATATTTTCATACTAAATAGTTTTTATATATCCTTCAAATATTTTATTGGGTAAGGTTAAGGTTTTAAATTAATTTTGCTTATTTTCCGCAATTTAACTAAGTTTTTGACAATATGACATTTTAAATAATACACATAAGTATAGAAAATTATAGGCAATTATGGAATTTTTTTTATTAGAAAATTTTAGGAAAATATTTTTCCAATTGCCCCGAAGTAGGTATATATATACCTATTATATTATGTGAATGTTATATTTTTGAATTGCATTTAGCTATAAACATAGTGTTTATAACAACTTTTTCAGAATGTTCTTTTCAATATTTGGATGAATGAGTTTCTGTGGATTTTACGAACGATCCATCAACTCTTTAATTGTTATAATTATAAGAACTTAGTTAGAGTTTAAAAGCCTGGCATTTATGTTTTTTGTATTAAAATATTTTCCATCAATATCAATTGAACATTACTCGAAGTATAAGAGCATTTATCCAGAGCTGTAACCATGCGGTTATTGAAGAGATTTCTCCAGCTTCTACACCAACATTCAAAATCCTGTAGTAGTAGACTCAACTATAAAATATAACAGAATCTAGATAATTTTCGTACAATATGCACTCTAAATATTCGATAATAAAGTATAGTTTTCTGTAGCCTGCAGTTGAAATAAAAAACTGCATCGAAAGGAATAATATTTTCATTTGGAACAGATAATTGCCAATACAATATAAGATCATACTAAATTGAAACAAAGTTTTTTGCTAGACATACAAATTTTTTCTTTTAAAATATGTTAATGCTTACTAAATTTTATTTAAATTTTAAACTTGTTTTAAGTTTTATATATTTTGTGTTTTTATTACAGAATATTTATGTTTTAATAAAAATAATTTATTATTTCATGACATAATGTTATTATTAAAATTTGCAACATAAAATAATATAAAAAAAAATTTTGATAAGAAATTTAATTTTTATACATTTTTGTTATTAAAATTTAGATGTCCTAGATTTTACGGAACATTGCATTGCAGTATTCTAATTTTATTAAAAATATACAAATAGTTATAAGTTGGTTTTTTTTTTCGCATTTTGTGGCTAGTAAAAGCCAATAATATAGTTTTTTGTTGAAAAATATTTGTGTCAGAAGTTTAATGTATAAAAATAAATATGTATAGAAATATAGTATTTTGAATTTCAGGCAATAAAGTATTAGAGACCATTCATACATATTCGAACGAGGTGTACATACACACAGAACTCCAATCATCTCATTATTCGAATTTAGCCAGTTATATGTAATTGTTTGAAAATCTTATTTCCAAGTTCCATTACGATTTTTGAGTATACGGTATTCACTTTTATTTTAATTCAAGTATGGGGATATATGGTTATAATTTGTTCGTGCACACAAACTTGCACTCTATATATGATTTATACCGTATAAATTCTAATGATAAAAATCTCAAAAAAGAAAAATCTAAAAAAAGAAGCCTTGAAAAAAAGTGTAAACGAGCTCTGTAAAAATGTATCCTTATAATGTCATTATTCGAAATAATGTAGTACTATTCAAGGATTAAAAATAAACACAAAATATAAATTACTTAATATATTATACTTTATTACATTATTGCGTTTTATAATTTATGCCACTTATGTATAAAAATTTAAGTTGAAAAAATATGCAAATTATTAATTTTTTTCTAACACTTAACAACTTTGTATTCGAATAGAGTGGACCTTTTTCTATTTGATAACTGGAAGTTTTTGTTAACTATAAGAATTTATTTTGCAGCTGCAACTTAAATAAGATATTTAACATTTAATTTTGAGATTTTGGGGTATGATGTTTTATTTTCTGTTTTAGAATAGCTCTAAGTTATCTGATATAAATTATCAAGATATAGAGTTACGTTGAAGCTTTCAAAAGTTTGAGAAGAAGAAAAATGTTAAAAACTTATTCCCTTTCATTTTTCCTTCTTCCATAAATGTTGACTTGTTATACTATACTTTAAATTTAACTCATTAATGATTTGAGGAATCTATTTCGAGCACTACTAAAATGTAAATGAAATTATTTTCAAAATGAAATGAAGAAAAAAAAACTAAATAACTCTTACTTAACATGAAAAATACTTGCTCCAACAATATTCTTTTAAATACAATATTCTTCTCGATCGAAAATAAACAATGTATAAAATCACAATTTCAAAATGTATATAACTTCAGTCGTAACTAAAATTTAAACTTTATTTCATTATAGGAAATATCTAGGACATTTTAAATTATGCATTTTTTTTTAAATATTGTACATATGACAATGATTTAATTTCTTTAAAATGATATAACTTACAATTCTATATATATATATATATAATATAAAATTAGTCATGCAGGTACATTGTAAATATTTATCCTATTATCCATATACATAGCTATATAGTACGTTCAATACAAATAAATTTTCAAGAAAATTTATTTGTATTGAACGTACTATATTAAGTATAATGTGATTAAGTTTTTGAAAAGTAATCAGGAAAAATCAAAAACTTAAATCTTATATAAATATTTATTTGTATGATTAGAAAGAGTAGCTTTGCATTTCTGATTATAAACTGTTTATTCTATTTGTCGTTTATTATGCTTATTATTAGTTTATTTATTTATTCATATTTTACGATTCCAGCATCAGGAGATGTGTACTGTAAAAAAACTATTCATGTGTATTCGAGTCTGTAGTCAGAAAATAATATATTTTTAATTTCATATTTTATATTTATCTGATTCATGTCTGCAATGGAGAAAACAACAAAAATTTATAAAAAATAAATATTAAAAATTACTAAAATTATTAAGCTCCACTGATTAGACTTTAGTGATTCAGAATTACTCTAAAAATAAAAATAAAAAAAATCTGTTTAAGAAAATAATAACTTAAATATATTTATAAAAGTTACATTGCATTTTCCATTATATTTTACTACAAGTGTTTCGTCTCTTCTTTTTCGGCATTCAAGAGCAACAATATTTTCATAAGTTTTTCCATCTGATCCACAAATAAGATTTTCTTCATCAGGAACTATACACGGGCTTAGAGGTTTCCAACCGTTAATAATACCGAGAATATTGATAAGAATTATAAAAAATAAAACAAATTTCATTTTTATTTGCTGGAAAATTTATTATTTTTTTGCTTTATAAGATTGAAATGAAAAAACTTTTATACTGATGCAGTTTTTTAATTTCTTATAATCAAAGTATAGATTATAATGATTATCTTTGACGTTTCATTGTAGCTGATAAGAAAAATTAAATTTTTCGGAAATATTAAATTTTTCAAAAATATTAAATTATCATTTATATTGGGATACTTCCGATATGGGGATGATGTCATTATCATCACCGAACGGCACTTTACGATACAAGAACGCAGAATATATAAGTCGTTATACCCGAAATTGCCATCTAGTGGCCGAAAAATGCTATTGATATTTTTTAATCGGTTTCCTTCAATTTTTATACCTATCTCACGCCCCCATTCGGAGGTACAGCCATTTTTATTATACGATTTATCGATGTGGAGGATCTTAATTCTTACTATGAGAAAAGAATCTGTATTCTCTTTCACATAAAATATAGTACATGTATATATATATATCTATATATATATATACATGTACTATAAAAAAAAAGGTAAAAAGATACTTTCAGCCGTTTCTTATGTAGGTGAAAGTAAATTTATATTGTTAATGGTCAAACTGTAGAAAATTAGATATAGTCAAGTATTTTGGAGGAATATTTTCAAAGCTTTTTGTTCAACATTTTTCCTAAGTTGTCTTTTATTTTGAGAGTCCTTTTTGATACAACTTTTTTGTTATTTAACTGAAATTGTTGGAAATTTTCTTTGCACTAAATTTTCATTTCTTCGTAGGGAAATAATAATGTTGAACTAAATTCATACAAATTCAGTAATAAAATAAAATAAATAAACAATAAAATTTGAGTATTAGAAATTTCTTAATTGCACAATAAATATCAACATCGGGGGATGGAAATAAGGCCGCGACGTTTTTTTGTTGCGGTCTTATTTCATTTTGAAAAATGAAATAAGGCCGCGAAGATTTTTTCGCGGCCTTATTTCGTTTTTCAAAATGAAATAAGGCCGCGAAAAAATCCTCGCGGTCTTATTTCATTTTGAAAAATGAAATAAGACCGCAAAAAATTCCTCGCGGCCTTATTTCGTTTTGAAAAATGAAATAAGGCCGCGACAAAAAAAAACAATTATTCAGAGGGCTAATTTCATTTTTATAAACGAAATAAGGCCGCGTAATCTTGTGAGGTGAGCACACAGGGCAGGGGGCAGCAGGGCGGCGGGCGGGCGGTTGGTCAGTGGGATTTGCGGCGCTAGCCGCAAATCCCACTGACCAACCGCCCGCCCGCCGCCCTGCTGCCCCCTGCCCTGTGTGCTCACCTCACAAGATTACGCGGCCTTATTTCGTTTTTCAAAATGAAATAAGGCCGCGAAAAAATCCTCGCGGCCTTATTTCATTTTTCAAAATGAAATTAGCCCTCCGATTAATTTTTTTTTTTGTCGCGGGCTTATTTCATTTTTCAAAACGAAATAAGGCCGCAAGGAATTTTATGCGGTCTTATTTCATTTTTCAAAATGAAATAAGACCGCGAGGATTTTTTCGCGGCCTTATTTCATTTTTCAAAATGAAATAAGACCGCAACAAAAAACCTATCGCGGCCTTATTTCCCGCGGCCTTATTTCACTGCGCCTGCACAATAAATATCAACATCACAGTAATATTTTTTTCCTAACATAGAATATTGTCTTTTCAAAATCTCCCACACATTTTATATAGATAAACAAAAATAATACATATAAATGATATATTGAAGACAAAATAAAATTGCAATTATTTCAAAAAAAAAAAAGTACTTTTTTATTCAACGTTAAAATATGAATTAGATGCAACATAAAATTAAATGGAATTTCAATTACGTTCTAAGTACAATTATACGTGCTACAATAAAGCCACATTGACATTAACTATAAAAGATTTTTACTTAATTTTGTTATTTTTATAATGGCTAAAAGCATTTTCATTAAAATTTTATTGAAATTTGTTGTAAAATATATTTGATGGCTAAAACATTATAAGATCCAGTAATTTATTCATTAATGGATTTAAAAAATATAAAATAAAATTTATTTTTATGAAATTACATTATTTAACAGAAATTAATTGAAATATTGCGTAGATGAGATTATAAATGATATTTTTTCGTATTTTGTATTCCAATGAAAATGTTATTATGGCTATCGATTGGGTCAAATAGCCATCACAGTACTTGGCAAAGCTCTAGTACTAGTTAAACATGGAATGAAGTAAAATTCCAAGACTTGAATCATTACTTAGTACTCATTTAAAGTTATTTGTTAAATACAATCAATTAACTACACCAATAAGAATTCTAGATAATGTGTAAGATACAATGGGAAATGTGGTATTTGCTTGAATCTTAGAGTATTTATGATCTACGTTCGAAACAAGTTATCTTTTAAATTTCCACCTCTTCCAAGATTGTAGGCACGCATTCGGTAAATCCCATTTTCAATAGACAGCGAGCAATGTTTTGTGGACAGTAGCAAACGAATATAGATGAGATGTGGTTTCAAAAGGAAGGCGCTGTATATTACAGTATCAATTGAACAATCAACTTATTGAAAAAAAAAATCGCCGAGCCGATTATCTTGCGAAATGAATATCAATTCAACTCAATTCGTCAACAATGTACGTGATTTAACTCCTTTAGATTTTTCGTTGGAAATTATGTGAAATAATTGGTTTACACTAACAAACCACAAACGATTTACGGGCTCAGAACAAAGACCAAAATTGATGGGCAGAGACCAAAATTGATGGGCTTTGCTGGAAAAGGTCTTGAAAACTGTGTATATCAAAAGAAGATGTGGAGATTTGAATAATATCGAACGCAAACGGCGAACTCTAAGCTTTAAGATTTTCGTTGTATTAAAACAAAACTCTTATGATATTATTGAAGGACCCGTTCTTATTAGTACATATTATACATTTTAAAATTCTGGTAGAACCCTAGGTCACAAATCACAAAATCACAAATCATTCTTTTATCGTGAAAAAGTTATTATAGCTTCTGACGACGACGGGTACAAAAATTCACAAATTTCATTTCAAAAATAAAAGAGGCATAGAAATACAAGCTTCTTACAAATATTATAGATAAATTCTAGCTTGCAACTTTCTTGAGCTTTAAGAGAATGTTAATAATATAGGGTATCTGAATCACGATCAAAAGAAAAGAGAAACTATTAGTTTTTTAAAAAGAACTACTGTCTTCAATAAATAAGGGCATCAGTGGATTAGTGGACGACCTCAATTATCAAGCCTCGCTCTTAGATTTTAGATCTTAGCTTTAACCATTTCCAAAGCACTCTTAATTAACTTAAAAAAATTTAATTCAAAAAAAATAAAAAAATAAGAAAAAAACAGTTAAACATTTTTTTTATTATAACAAAATAAACAATTTAGATTTAACAATATCCATCTCTAACTAATTTCAGATCTGGGTTCTTTTCTATTGCGCATTTAATCGCACCCTCGTTACCATAAGTTATACCATCAGAACCACAAACAGGTGCATGTTGGCTTGTGTATATACAATCTTCAGCAGCAGCCAATGATAATAAGAAAAAGCAGAAAATGCAAATAATGTTAAATAATTTCATTTTAATTTAATTTTTTTTTTTTTTTGAAGCACAATACGTTAACTCTATTTGAGCAAATTTGTATTATTTCTAATTTCAAAATAACAAAATTTTTGCTTAATATATATATTTAAAATAAGGTAGTTAGTGAAAGTGATAAGTGATGAACCTTCCACCTTTACGAGGTCAACAGATAATAATTCTTTTTTGATTAAATTCATTCATCGTCGGTAAAAACCGCAATGGGAATAAACCCCCATAAAAAGTAAGAATTAACACGCGCAGAAGGTTTTTAAGACCGAAAAATATTCAAAAAGAACTTTTTTTAGGAAAAGACAAAAAACCTATTCTGAGATAGTCAAAAAAAATTGAACCTAAAAATTTTCGACATTAAAAAAAAAAAAAAAATTGACTGCCAAAAATTTAAAACTCTGAAATCGCTACACCATCGGATAAATAAATAATTTCACATTTTCATATTAATTTTTAAGTTATATTTGTATGCCTTGTTTGCGGTATAATGAATTTTTTCAGGTCAAAGATTAATTGATTCATACACGGTTGAAAATCGGGGTTTTTTACGGTATTTTTTTATTCAGATTCCTAAATTAGGTGGGACCAGCCCATTATTGAAATAACTTTCAATATAAATGCTCTAAATATTATTACAAAAAAAAGTAGTAGATAGAAAAAATATGCACCCGGAAAGGCCTAATAAAAAAATATAAAAATGATAAAAATAATATGTATAAACAAAAATAATAAAAAATAACTAAGAAGTAGAGAAAGTAAAGTAAGATGAATTTCATATTTTTAAATTCCTCGGATGAATACATGGATCTGCTAAAAAATTGCTAAAAAGAGTAATTTTTGCACAGCAAATTAAAAGCTGTCTTATAAAGACACCGAAGCTTATATTAGTTTTTTTTTGGTAAATGAACGATTTAAAAACGCTGATATGTCGAAAAATTGCTAAGATCACCATCCTAATTGAATTATTCAAAAACAAATGTTAAATGTTAATTTTACGAAAAGAAAAATTAAAGACATAGTTATAATTATATATATAAATAGTTATAATATATATATAATATAATTATATATATAGTTATATATATAGACATAGTTATAATTATATATATAATATAATTATATATGATTAAAACTATAATAAAAGTAAACAAATTAATATTTAAATATTAAGCTTAAATGATTTCACCTTCAAGTAGTCTTATGTCTAGTAAAATCGATTCTAAAAAAATTGGAACAGTACCTTATAAATGAAGAATATTAGACAGGTTTCAACATTTAAAATTAAAATGTTTTTCGGATTTTTTTTTAATCACTCTCTATTTATACTAATTATGGAAATCCGTCAGCAGCCCCCTAGTCCAATCCTTAGTCAAAATTGGGGTTAAACTTTAATTTATGTTCCTGAAAATGGCAAAAATTATCATGGAAATTTATTTTCAGGCGCCAGTTCGAATTCTTGGACATAATCGCAGTATTTCAATTTTTTTTAGTTTCATTTAATTGACATCTATTTTCCTATAAACTAATTTTCATCAGAAATCATTAAAACTTAAAAAAAAAATTTAGTTTATATATGAAAAAAATTTCGAC